>JABCMJ010015758.1:0-14321 GCA_014822125.1 Arbutus unedo
TTTTTTAAAAAAGAGGGCTTAAAACGACGTCGTTTTGATGCCCTACAAGCTGCAGTGCAGCAGGTGCACTACAGCTCCCCCGGTTCCGGCAATCTCTGTGTGTGTGTGTGTGAGAGAGAGAGAGAGAGAGTGTGTGTGCTCGCGCGCGCGTTCTATATTGAAAGTTGAAACCCAGGCACCCAATGAACCGGCAATTATTCCCACAACGACGTCGTTTTTGGGATTGTATTTTTTTGCACCAAAACAACGATTTAATGGCTGTGCAGCTCTCCCAGATTTCTATTTCTTGTAGGTAAATTGCTACTCACCCCTCACGGACAAAAGTTACATCCCTTCCAAACAATTACCCAATTCTTTTTATGTAATTACAAATATGTAACTCTTCCTTTTTTTCTCTTCAAATTACAAAAATTCCATTTCCCTTTCACATGTAAATTACAAAAATGTCACTTTTAGCCCTTTTACTATTTCACATTGATTTTAATACAAAAGTATAATTAAAAATAAAATTTAAATAATAATAATATGTACTTTTTTAGAAAAATTAACTAATTGAATTTTTTATTTTCACACTAATTATTTTTTTTAAGAACTCATAAAATTTGAGGTCACAATTAATCTTAAAATTTATCAATTAGCCCATGGTTAAAATTTTTAATTTTTTTAACCAATAAATTTTTTATCTTTATACTAATTCTTTTTTTTTGTGAGAACCCATCAAATTAGATGCTGCACCCCTTAGAATTTACTAATTAAGGTATAGTTAAAATTTTAAATTTATTTTAACTAATTCACATTTTATTGTGTAGTTTTTTGTGATGTACAAAATTTATTGTGTATTTTTTTGTAATGTACATAGTTTATTGTGTATTTTTATTCTTAAATTAGATATTTGTTAGACTTTTGTGTTCTAATTTATTTAAATATTTTGTAAGTATAAAATAAGTTCACTAATTAAAAATTTAAACAATACAAAATTTATTTTGGTACCATGTAAACACTTAAAATAAAAAAATGAAAAAAATCTGAGCGCTTTTGGAACAAGAACCACCAGCATGAAATATGAGGGTTTTTTCTGCAAAATTGATCATGGCCCCCCATCCACGAAATGCTCCGACAGACGACGTCGTTTCTAAGCAAAACATTGACGACGCCGCTGCTGCTCTGTTCTTTCCTCGTACCAAATAGAACTACTACACGCACAGACGCCGATCTATATAGCTTACAAAATGGCCAGCGAAAATGCTTCCAAAACGGAGAATGGGTTGCCGTCGCCGTTAGCGGTAGCTTCGGTGCCTGAGGTTGGTGTGGCTGTGTTCTTGTTGAAGGAGGAGGAGGAGGGACAGGAGCGAAAAGTTCTTTTGGGGCGGCGACTCACCACCATCGGCTGCAACACTTTTGCCTTACCCGGCGGCCACCTTGAGTTCGGTAAGTCCTCTCTCTCTCTCTCTCTCACACACACACGCATCAAGTCCATTTGATTTGATTTCCGTATTCTGTTTTGGTACTTTTTAGTTTACTGTTAGTAGGTTTTCAAGTGGCCTAGAGTCGAGGGATAAATTCAGAAATATGGTTGTATTTTTTCCTGTGATTGTATTGTGTCTTAATGTAAAGCATTACTTGAACGGCAATTGAATTGGTTCAAAATTTTGGTTTCAAACTTTTTAGGTCAGTGTTAGTAGATGTTTTAGTGACCAATAGTCAAGGGAAGCATATAGATATATGGTTGGTGTTTTCGGGTTTGATTGCTCTGTCTGTTAATGTCAAGCATTTGTTGAACATGCAATTGAACTGATTTCGATCATTTTCTTTAAGACAACTGATTCAGGCCAATATGAGTAAACCTCCAACCCCATCCCACCAACCTCTCCGTGTCTATCAATTGGGTTGGTTTTAGCTAACAAGTGCTTAAAATATCTTACACTGTCCCTTATTTTGTGTTCATGCTTAGATATATTCACATCCTTTATGCCATGTCCAATTTGCGTGTTTATTGGTTTGATGAACAATTGGAGGTTAATGCTTTTGAAACGTGAGAAAATAACATGTGGAGCCTATGTGAATTTATTCTTGTCGTGTTTGTCAAAACAATTACCATTTTGATTGGTTTCAAATATTATAGACAATTTGATTGCTGTAAGATTTTTATTTCCCTTGATCATTCTAATATGCAAACATAGGCACATAGCCTCAATTTTTAGTTTCAAATCGGTTAAACATAGCCTCAATTCTTATGTCAACTTATGTTTTGTTTCATTTATATTGTTATTTTTCCAATATAGAGTTATTTAATGACCTATACTAGATTTCTGGGTTAGCATGTAGTTATGTGCTTGGCTGAGCGTCATTGAACTTTTGGTAGAAGCACTTCTTGAAAAAGATTGGACTCTCGACTTCACAGTTATTATGGCATCTCTCATACTAATGATGATTATAATATCCTTGAGAAGTATATGTTTACCCTCTTGCTGAATTATATCATTCCGCAACTTTGGCATCAGGGGAGAGCTTTGAGGAATGTGCAGCCAGAGAGGTGAAGGAGGAGACTGGTTTAGACATTGAGAAGATAGAGTTCTTGACTGCCACTAACAACTTCTTGTCCGAACAAGCAAAACCACCTGTACATGTTGTTTGCATCTTTATGCGTGCAGTCTTGGCAGATCCTGATCAAGTGGCCCAAAATCTTGAGCCTGAGAAATGCGGTGGCTGGGATTGGTATGAGTGGAACAGCCTCCCGAAACCAATGTTTGGACCACTAGAAACTATGGTGCAGGGTGGTTTTAATCCTTTCCCAGATGATCAGAAATAACATCGTATACTGAGATATCCTACTGCTAGCAAATCTTATATGTACCTTAAACTTATATCTCTCGTGTCATTGGAGCACTAGCATGCTGGACTAGAGATGTCATGTCAATCTTATCTTTTTGTTTGCTTTGACAGTTTGGAAATTGACAAGGGGATGAAGCAATCTATCAATTTTAGATGTGTGAAATTATCTCATGATAGTGATTGTCGCAATGTTTGTTTGGCCAATTACCAGCAATGCACTTTGCTAATTGAGCTTATGTGCAGTTGAGGTGTTAATTTTGTCACGTTATACCATGACTACTCATTCTACGGGTACTCTTTCACCATTTCTCCTCGTGGTCTTTTGGGCAGAACTAGAAGCTCATTTCTTATGTAATTATGGAGGAACAGATCTCTAGAGTTTTATTAAATCCCCATTATTATACTACTTAATCATGTCGGAGACGAAAGTAAAATTCATTGCTTGACCCGAAATGATTTATCAAAAACGGGGTTGTTCTTGATTCCATGTTTATAACTTGTTGAGCCAGGAAGGTTTTGTGAATATGCCTTTACTCCATAGCTTGACCAAAACAATTACTTAAAAGATTTCACAAGTATTAAGGATTTCCTACGAATTCCATTTAAGTCTGTAATATTAGCTTGTTTTGGTCAGGAGCTGATCCGTGTTAACTGCAACGTTTCCCGAAGCTTTCCATTACATCAAAGATAACCTCTTGCTTCTTTCCCATAGCGTTTCTTAAGTGGAAAATGTTACCATTGCATTTCTGCTCCTGCTTCCATCCTACCTCTTCAGGCTAGTATAGCAGATATTTGGATTTCAAACACTACTCTCTAGATCTTGCTATATTAGCAACGACCGTATCCATTTTAATGTGTTATTCAATTATCATCTCTACTGTTATTTCTCGTCTGATGTCAAACCCTTTTGACAGAAAGATCATGCATGATAGGTCCTCGTATTTTACTTGGAAGTTGCAATTAAGCAGAAGATAGGCATTAGGAACTTCTAATTGTATACACATCTTAATTATTCGTGTTAGTTATGCGAGAAGAATGCGAGAACTAGGATACCCATCGGGATATCAAGGTAACTGCTTTCATTTTACCTCTGATTACTTATCTATGCCGTATGCCACATTGCCCTTACTGTGTGTATTGTACAAGGGTTTCTACATATCACTTTGAAGCCTAGTTTTGTTCAAACAGAGTAGGTTTTCTGCTTGTGAAATGCATATGATGACTGGGAAAATTATGCTTTCTTCCAATAGAGAAAAGATTGCTGACTTAAGTCCTCCATGTTCAAAGGCTAATACTAACACTTTGTGTGCTCTCCCCACTCGTCTTGCACCATTTGCAGAATGTTTTCCCCTTGCCACATCATTCATAATTAACTTGAGAAACTTCTGTACTATTCCACTAAGTTCTTAATTCAAATTTCATTGTGCTTCCCTGATCACATGTTACTAGTCATACTATTTAGATGATGTAAATAAGGGCCTTCCTTCAACGACACATTATAACACCTGATCTCAACAGAATAAACAGAAAAAATATTGAAGATTTTAAAACAGTGAGTATTTATTTTTTCTGGTATAAATATACCAGATCCAGTGAATGCCGAGTTTCTCATGAATTGATCGAACTATAAATCAATTGGCTTTAAGAATTTATCACCGAAGACCAAATGACAACAGCACTAGATTATCAGGCAAAAAACATACTGCATAGATGTAGAAATTGAGTTCCCCTGGCTTGAACACACACTACATGATTAGGAGTCGAAGCTGCTGTGCTGATTTAGAATGGTAGCTGATGATTAGTTGATCTGTTAGCTAGATTAGGTTGAATGTAATCTTGGATTTCGTACTTATAATTTGGTTTGTTCTAGGTCTAATGGAGCTCATCATGCGTCCTTAGAATTCCACAACGTTTGACCTTTACATGTGGTATGCACATGGAAGGGTGAAATCAGGTCTCTTGAATAAGAGAAAGTCTTTGATCTTTGAAAACTTATCTAGAATTCAAAACGGATGGATTAGATTTACTTGAATTTTTAGGTTTTCAAATCCCAATGAATCCTAATCTTTGATTTCGAACTCGAGGATATTTTCGAGAAATTTTTTCTGAGATCACAACACTCCTTAAATAAATCACGCTTAGCTCAATTGGTTCGCTTGTTTGAAAGCTAGTCGCTCAATTTGATCCCGTAAAAAGCTCATTAGTCATTTCATTCAGCTTGTAAACTCAACTTATTTAGCCCCACTACTAAGCTCAATAAAACTTATATTTTCTTAAACCTATGAAAGTTACTCAAGTCCAGCTTGTGACCATCAACTTATATATAATATATTAAACTTCAACAAATAAATACAGCACCTGATTTGACCAACTTTTATATTACATATTTTTTTTTGTCTTTATTTAAAAAATTGACATTAGTTAATTTTGTATTAAATTTTTGTTGATTATTAATTCATCCCAACGAGAGAAATTTTAAAAAGTAAAAAATTATGATCAACAATTTAATTTTGTTTTTACTAAAGATGAAAATAATCTTGATGATGTCAGAAAATGGTTGGAGGCTCCAAGATCAGTTTATGGCTCTTGCACACAATTTCAATGTTCAATAGTAATTGCGTACCTTCCTCTATGATCGGAAAGGGCTTTAGTGCTTTTAGGACTGAGATTGATTCGGGGCGGCATGTTTACCATAATTAGCGCTCGTGTTCTCTTTTTAGGATGATCGTCCTTTAACTCTGTGCACAATTTATGAGATGCTGGGCAATTAGGGGCACTCTATTTAGGATCGTATGAGTGGAAAATGGGACGAGTGCGTTGTTCCTCATCACATTGTACATGTTATGTGTAGAATTGGTCTGGAAGAAAATTGTCCGGTTGTTCTGTTCTTGCCACGAGAAAGATGCACGGAAGAGGTTTGCCCAGCGCGCGGAGGATCCATTGAGAGAATGTCTTGTTGGGCCCTTAAACCGAAGACTTTTAAAATGCCTCTTTTTAGGATATCCCGCCATTGTGAGTTAAAAGCGAGAAAAGCCTTTTAGTTCTTTTCAAAGCTATAGAGCTCTCAATCCTCTTTTAAGCGAGGTGAGGAAGCTCTTTGTGGGACTACATTGCTATCGTTGTAAAGAACACATAAGGTCACTCAGTCTGTCATGCTCAAGTTTGGAAATTCCACCTTGCTTGGGCAGAGCCCAAATCGGGTTCATCAAATCGAAAACTAATAGATGTTTCTAACTTATTTAAAAAAAAGAGAAACTTTATGTCGAAACGAATCAATAACTTATACAAAAATTGACGCAAACTTAAAACAAGCAATTTTTTTTAACAAAGACAAAAAGAATATTTGAAAAGAAAAATCAAGCCAAATTCATTAAATTGTAATTCAAATAATTCAAGTACTGAATGCTTTTGGATCTTTAGACGAAACATGTGTAATGGGTTTTCAGTCTGTGTGCAAGTAGCAAGAATGAAGAGATTTAAAACCGAATCAGCGTTGATTTATTTATTTAAGGTGGAATAAGCAGCTGTTCTTTGTTTTTTTTTAAGGTAGAAGTTTTATTGGCTCGATGTATGTTTAGTCATGATGCCATAAAGTTGAGGATGCTTTCAGTGATTCCTAATGGTTTTTCACACTAACCCAATGGAGAAAGGGCGAATCTGGATTTCAATCATCCATATGCAATCCCCACAGCATTTCTTGATAGAGGAGTCTGTCATGTATTGTGCTCAATAAAATACACTATGTGTTAAAAATAACATTATTTTAATACGTAAAATACTGTTTAAAAATTACCCAATAGCATATGATATGATCTTATATCATGACAGCCTAAAATTTGATAACTTGTGATTCTGTGAAAACATTTAGACAGCATTAGGTGGAAGCGTAAGGCTAATAATAGTAGGTCACACGTCTCAGAAAGAGATGCACTAATAAAGGCAATGATACAAAACACGAAGGTGGCCAATGTGTGTGTGGGGGGTGGGGCTGAAGTTTAGTGTACTATGGTGGCTAATTAGGGGCTCATGGATATTTGTGCATGGTTGGTGTGGGACAGCGGTGGTATGAAAGGACTAAAGGGGCAGCGCTGGTGGGCGTGGGTGAGGGTGTGGGTGGTCCTTCAATCTTAGTGGGTACGGTTTGGTGTGGCCTCTATTTATCTGCTCCTCATGGTTTCCAATGCAACTCATATCTTCTTCACTCATGGGCTGGATTTTAGTACATGATTGCATAGTACCCATAGTATATTTTTTTTATGAACAAAAAAATTTAAAAACACATGTATTATGGACAAATTTATATTTAAATTTATCCATAACATATATGTTTCTAGTATTACTTTTTTTTAAAAGGTTTATATTTGTTAATTGTGCTTTAAATATTTTTGGACTATAAGTTCATCTAGTCCAAAAGGGTTTTAGAAAAATAAAAAATAATATACATATAAATTTAAGAAATTAAAAAAAATAATCCCACAAATCTGTATGTTTATTATTATTTTTTATTTAAGTAAATTTTTTAAGCTTTTGGTCATATTTTTTATTTTTGAACACAAATTAATAATTTATAAAAATTTAACGCAAAATTAGTTAGCGCAACAAAAATTGAAATATAGACAGAAAAATAAGCAACACTTTTAGTTATTTCAAATTGTCCAATTAGAGCAAAATTATTTGTTGTACTGTTTTTCTCTTTTGCAATAAGTTTTTATAAATTATTAATTTATTTTGATGAGAAAAAATTAAAAAGTAAAAAAGTTACGACTAAAAACTTAAAATATTTATTAAAGGAAAAATAATTTAAAAAATACATATATTTTTAGATGTTTTTGAATTTTTTTAAAAATTTGATTCATTGTTTTTTTCTTTTAAAAATTCTTATTGAAACTATTCAATAATCTACACAAATTTAACCAAAACTAACACTGTGAAATTTTTTTGAATAAAGAAAAGAAAGTTCAAATGGAAAATTAGTGCAAATGCAATCCTCTAATGCTCTAGTACCATCACGCAATGCCCTAATACTTTGTTTTATCACATACCGCATATGAATTCATATGAGATTAATACATGTACTTTATCTACATCAATTTTTCTATTTTTTAGATCAAATTATAAAGAAATTTTTATTTTTTTATTTTAAACAGTCACATTTTCTAATGTACTATCTAAATAGATTGAATTAATTTTACATTCATTAAATAAAAAGACTTTAACAATTTCTCAAATATAAAAACTTTATGTAGTATTCATAGGAAGGAGACTGACGTATCTGAAAAAACTACTTATCAAAGTAAGAAAAGTTAAAATACTATGCGACGATACCACAAAATAATTTTCCCTTCACCCGTTCTCAGCTCAGAACAACAAACACACAACCCCCGGATTAAGATATAACACCAACCCCTTGTCCCCTGAGATTCCATTACTCTTTTTTCTCCCATTGCAGACCACCTCTGCGACTCTCTCTCCCTCTCCCTCTCTCTCCATCTCTGTTCTTGTCTCTACTTTCTCTTCCATTTTCTTGATACAGGTAGGTGGGGGCTGCTCACCTTCCTTTTGTCAGGATTCTCTTTTGCAGTTTTCCCTCAGGGCTGACAAAAGGGGCTACTACAAAAAGCCAAGGATTAGATCATCCCACATAAACCACTATATACAAGTGGACATAACCAAATCCTAGTCTTTTATCTTTTCCTCTTACTTCTCTCTTTCTTTATACATTCTTCATCCCCATCTTCAAGTTGTTGGTTGGCTCTTCTCTTTGTTTCTTTTCGTTTTCCCCAGATGAAGACAATCACAGCCAAGTCTCCACATGACTCTTCCTTCTCATTCTCTAGGAGATACTTCCACTGGAAAAAGAAAGTCGAAGACGAAAACGATGAAGACAAAGACGAGGAAGAAATTTTGACTTTCAATTCCTCTTCAAACGCTTCTTGCGAGGAGGGAAAGAAAGTTTACGAGCTTGACCCCTCGGTGCCGATATTGGGTCCTTTAGTCAAGCCACCGCCGAGGAAGACATTGCCAGCTGTGGCAGTTTCTAAGCTCCGATCGGCGCTCTCTGTTTTTACCAGGAGTCGACCGCATTCACCCTCAGGTCTTGGCACCAGAGTAGTGGGGACCCTGTTTGGGTACAGGCGCGGGCACGTCCATCTGGCTTTCCAAGAGGATACCAAGTTGACTCCGGCATTTCTGGTTGAACTCGCCACACCCACAAGCGTATTGGTTCGTGAAATGGCCTCTGGTTTGGTTCGAATTGCGTTGGAGTGCGAGAAGAAAACAGAGAAGAAAGGAGGTTTGAAGCTACTGGAAGAACCGATTTGGAGGACATTTTGCAACGGCAAGAAATGTGGGTATGCGGTGAGGCGCGAATGCGGGGCGGAGGAGTGGCGGGTGTTGAAGGCGGTGGGGCCGGTAACGATGGGCGCCGGGGTCTTGCCGGGGAATGGAAATGGGAATGAAGGCGGTGGGTCCGAGGGCGAGCTCATGTACATGAGAGCCAAATTCGAGAGAGTTGTGGGGTCTAAGGACTCAGAAGCTTTTTACATGATGAATCCTGATGGCCATGGAGGCCCTGAACTTAGCATTTACTTGCTTAGAGTTTAATGAGTTTCATCCTATCCAATTTGGTACCTATTTTGAGTTTGAAATGAGGTTCAAATGCTTCGTTTTGTTTTAAGGAATATAAGGTAATGGAAGTTTACCACATAATATGTCTAGGGAATGGGGTTGGGACTTGGGGGTTATTTTGAATCTTTTTGGGCAGGGGGAGGGGAGGTGAGTAACTTAGCATGATACTATTAGATACGGCTGCTGGGGGTATATTTATTAATCATGTATGTATGTATATGTATGTAGTAGTTTCTTCTGATTTGAAAACAAGAGAGTCAGACAAATGCTAATATCTTCTCTTTCTGTTGAATTTACTGATTCTGGATGTCAGAACAATTGTCCCCTTTTCAGGATGGTGTTGGCTTAACAAAAGTTTGGAATGACAAAACAAGGCCTGCTTCAATTTTTGAACTAGTTTTTGCTTTTTACTGTTTTGGGTTTCATTTTTATTTTCGACACTGTCAATTTAAATGAAACTTGCTGACAAATATGTCTTGGAACAATGGAATCACCACTAATTCTCTCTATACCCTTCAAATATCTGTCATTTGAATTGATCCTGGCCCACAACGATAATACCAACTATTCTCTTTGGTAGGGTCCTCCGAGAAGAATATGTCTATAAAACAAGAATACTAGACACAGATGTTGCATAAATATTTGGACATACACTCACCAAAAGTAATACGTATACTGCCAATTCGTGTCCGCATAGTGTTTGTGTTTCTTGAGCGTTTTTGTAAAAAATCAGTTTAATCATACATCAATAAACACAAGAATAAATTGATTAAATAGATGGTGATAATGTTTTTTCAGATTAAAGACATGTAATAAAAAATTAAGACACTGGTACGGTAACGCCTCTCTAATGCTTAAGTCAATGATATGTAAACTCAACTGAAAAGGAAATACTCAAGCGTAAGGGTTAACAAGAATATCAAGAAGACAAAGCTTTTTTATATTTCTCATAGTCTTTTAGGAGTCTATTTCTTATGGATGAGGATAAAGACTCGAGTAGCGTGACTGTTTTGGAATCTTGCAATTTCTATCATGAAACAAGGATAAATTTAGTTTATGCTCATGATGACACACTCCCGGTGAAAACATACCGCTTAGTGCTAGCGTTCTCATGAGATTTGACCAAAGAATCAACTTATTTAATAGGAAAAAATGTGCGGAAAATTGAGAAGACCAAAGTCTAATTTTGGCCGATAAGGCCAAGAAATACCCGACCAAAACCAACACTATCAACGGTTCTATATTTGTCAGACAATTTAAGGTCAAAATCATTTTTGTTTTTGTTTTAAAAAAAAACTCCGATGTGATTATGTAATTATAGACGCCAAATCAAGTTAATTTTGTGAAGAGATGTTAGGCCTACAAGGTGAACAATTGGGTTCATCTTTCTAGTTCCAAGATAAAGCAAAAAGGTAAGGGTTTGAAGGGAATCTTAACCCCACGAGTATTATCGGTCGAATTTAGAAGTAGGGATGGAATCAAAATTTCACCTTTAGAGATTCTTTTTTGGAAACGAAAAGGGCCGAATGTAACTGAAGGAAACCGAATTATAATTTTTTTTGTAATATTCAATCTAGAATGAGTAATCGTATGCTCCTGATGAGGACTGGGGTTTCAGAAAATGGGGATGCAGCAGGTGTCGGCCTGGTCTCTCAAGTTTAACTGGCCCAAATAACTTGAAAGAAAAAGGGAGCCAAGCAAGTAGCTCTAGTCAGGAAAAGAACTGTGGTGATATCTCTGATGTTCAATCTTATCATGTCCTCCTCTGGCTTTAGTGCCTCTAGCCTCTATGACATTGACACCATGTGACCTGAGACACCTCAACATTAAAAATAAAATGTGGAATTTGTATACTCGATCATGAATCCATAAAAATGCACAGTGATGAAAGATGTTTTGGTTGAGATCACATAATAAGCTTTCCCACCTAATTACTAATAGAAAAAACAAAAGAAAAAAGAAAAAAACAGCTGATAAGGGAAAAGGAAAAAATTAGAGTGTGGAGACAAGATTGAGTGGTGGTACAATCACAAACCGACAATTGATTGTGGATCCAATAATACAGCCTGAATCATGCACACATGCGGCTGTGAAATCGTAGAAACTTGAAGTAGAAGCTTGGATTTGACTTTAATGGGAACCATTATTATCAAAAATCATAATGTTGCATATCTTGTTCGTTGAATGGTTCCTTATTTTTTAAGGTTTTAGAGCTGGTTCACATACACTGCCTCAACATGAAGGCCCCTTCTGCAGGGCTCGAACTCAACATGATAATATCACTATTTCTGATATGTTTTTCTTCCAATTCGGCACCACAATGGGTGGGTGTTTGAGTAGTCAGCGAAAATATCGTAACGAAAAATAATAGGAGTATAACTTGGGTTGTAGCGAAAGCCTTTTGGCGATATATAATGTTAGGAAAATAGATATTCTAGACACATTTAAAATCGTTATATGCAAGTGAGACCTTTAATAATTTATAAATTCTACGTACATCCAACAATAAAGAACACATCTATATCTGAAACACTTACATTCCTTTAAACTTTTTCTTTGACGATAGCTCTTGGTTTGGTTCTACAAGTTTAAAATTTGAACTTGACTATTTTCCTTTCCTAAATATTCTGTCCCCTCGTAAAGCAGAGAAGGCAGCAGAGCTTGTTGGCTACAGATGGGGGAAAAACAAACCCAAACCCAAACTCAAACCCATCATCGGGATTCATCAAAGCCGTTTGAATTAATCAAATCATTATTTTTCGGAAAGGACATCCAACTCTTCTTTTATATTGAAAAGTTTTGGGAAAAGAGGAAAATTTAATATCTGTACACCACAATTGGTGCTTTGGGAAGGGGAGAATACTAATATTTTTCTTTCGGCTTCCTATCCCAAGATTCATATTTTCAAAAGGACATCTGCACATCCTCAAATGTTCTTGTATTATGTTTTATTTAAAAAATGTGACCAAAATTCTTAATTTTGGAACGCCCAAAAAAGTTTAGGGGGGGAGAGAATGATATAGTTTCTTATAATATATCATATATTCATGATAACAAAATGTCATGTGGGTATTAAATTTTTTTTTTTTTGGGAAGAAAATGTGAATTGACTGCATTGGAACTTGGGGCCTTTTGTTTTGAAAAGGGACGTAGTGAGTGTTTGTTTTCATCTCAGTTAGTGCAAGAAATAGAAGATTAAAACACCTATTAATACATTGGGCTATAGTGATGGTCTTGTATCTAAATAGCCCAAGGAGGACTGTTAAGCATGGCATGCCCGTGGACCAGCTGGCCTTGTACCCATATCAAAAGGGTGCTTTCCACATGCAATGTCACCAAATTTCACAATTCAACATGGCCTAAAAGAAAATAGGGAAATTTTAAAAAATAGAAAGGACAAAAAAAAATTTCCAAATTAGTGGAAGGAAGAATTGAAATTGTAAAAATATGAAAATATTTAAAGATTATTAAAGACATGAAAAAAGAACCCGTTGAGAGTTGAGACCCTCTTAATCCTTACTACAGTGAGAGCAAATTATTTTAGTTTTGAAAACAAGTCATTAGGTTAAAGGAAAATTTAGGACATTTCACAGAAGGATACCATTACTATGGTATGTTTAAACATGAATTCATATTTCAAAATATTCTAAAAACAAAATTCACTGATTTAAAATGCTTTCTTGCTCTTCTTATTTTTTTTGAAATTTTTCAAGAAAATATTATGGTTCATTACACATTGCTAGTAGCAGATATATAAAGGCATATATTTGCATGAACCAATTAATCATTCAAGTCACACACTCTCATAATTCATTTTTTCTTTGACAAATTTCCTTCAACTATTCATGTCGAATAAGTAATATTGCGGGCCTTGATTACAAAGATCTATAATATATCTTCTCTATAAATCACTAGAAACTCCTTGTTTACGAATCATTGGGAAGTGCATTAACATAAATATGGCCATAAGAAGAGGTAATACAAAAGTGTGTAAACTATAAAAACGAGTCAAAATGTATTGTCACACACTAGCATTTTCGCACAATAATTCTTTCGAAGGCGATCCTGTCCCAAGACTAGCCTCAAGTAACGCTTGTTAGTGGATTCAGATTCTTGACAGTCTTAGCTAGAAGTATACTCATTCCAGTTCAATCCTATTGGTGGATTTTTCTAAAAAAAAGTAAAAAATTATCAAAATTCCCAAATAAATATAATTAAAATACAATTTTAGGTCATTATAAAATCCATCAACAATTCGAGCCAAATCCATCAACTTAAACCAAATCAATCAACTTAAAGTCAACAACAACTTTGGGCCAAGCAAAAAAAAAAAACCCGTATATATAGTATACAACCGGTCCAAACTGATTTTTAACACTCAACAATCGAAAATTGAACCGAAACTCTGGTTGTTCTAATGCTTCAAATCGAAATCGGATCGGATCGAATATTAAGCTTCTTAAACTGACAATCCAGTCCGATTTTCCAGTTTGGTCCTGTTAGCCGATTTTTTATTTCAGCCCCAATCTTAGCCAAGAGTGCACCCGTGCAATTCAGCATTTTTAGCCCATTTTCGGATCCAATACATTAATTGATTCTGTTCATAATGTGCATTCCTTCAAAGAAATATAAGTTGAAATCATGTTAATTAGATATCTCCCTTTTATGGGTAATTTAAATCAAGGTCCTATCTACTCCTTCGACTTAGTTTTTCATCCTATCCACTTTTCTAACTTATGTTTTAATCATATAATTGTATGGATGAATGATTTTGCCATTACTTTTGAGGAGTAGTTTACAATGTTATCCTGTGGTTAGTTAATATTTGAATTGTTTAGTTTAAATCGGCAGCACTTTTTTAG
>JABCMJ010015767.1:0-18572 GCA_014822125.1 Arbutus unedo
TAGTGGCAGAGAGAGGAGGCGACGCCAGGAGGATAGGGCGGCGGCGAAAGAGGCAACAGAAGAGATCGATGGTAGATCTGAAGAGGAGAGCTTAGGACGTCGATGATGGCAGTAAGAGGCGCACCGCTGCCGGAAAGATCAGTGCATAACCGGTGGCGGCGGCAGAATGGATTTAGGATTTTATTATTTTTATTCTTTACCACAGCTTTGATACCATGTAAAGAGGAAAATCACACTCTTTAGAAAGGAGCGAGACGTTTATTTATAATAAAGTGAACGAGGTTAGGGTTAACCTAATGGGCTCTAGTCACCGAGGCCCATTAAGGTTAACCTATACATGTAACTTAATACATAATAACTAACATAACTTTACTAGGAATGTACTAACATAACTTTACTAGGAATGTACTTACAGGCCTTTTTCTGCCATATTTTTAGCATCATTTGGTTTCGCAATTCATGAATGTGCTAAGAACTCTTATGCCTGGAGGCATTGATTCATTATAGGCCTTGTTAATCTTTTGATTCTTGATTCATTATAGGCCTTGTTAATCTTTTGATTCTCTCTCTCTCTCTCTCTCTCTCTCTCCACCTTAGGTTACTGAAGTTTGACCAAGTCGACTTCCTACGTGCTTGCCCTACAATCCAGAGGCTAATTGTCTCAACGAACTCTATCCCTGTTGACTGAAATATTCACAACTGAAATATAAGAATTTGCTCTATTATTTTTGAATCAAGAACTTAAGGCAATTATCAAAGAATCTCCCTCGTTGGCTTAGATTTCAATCAAATCTGTTGCCATTACGTCACTTCGGGCAATATAATTTGGTACTACAAGAAGATATTTAGGTTCGCAAATTCAAGAATGGAGTTGGTAGGAACTAGGAATTTGTTGCCACTCAACCAATTGATACTCCATCCCTCTATTTTCAACCTTCTAAATGCCCAGGAAATATATGGAATAATAATGCATCAAAGATTCAAATAGTATTAGGCAATTGATTGATTTCACTTGCTACCAAAACTCTTGCTTAAGAAAGAAATTGTTCAATTTCCATTTCTATGCAGTACTAGTACACGTAACTTTAAGAAAAGACCTCTTGGGATTCCGATATTGCCTTTGAAAACTCGATAGTCCACGATCTTCCTGCTTGTTCCACTTGTGCAAATGCAAAAGAGCGGAAGATAATAAAAGAACAAATGTGCATACCGACACACGCGGTGAAGTGTAAACTCGCCAATATTAAGAAATAAAGGAGCATTAATACATTTTGTGGATTAGGAGAGGATTTATAAATGCAACCCCTTAAGTGTCACCCAACATTAAGGCATGGCTAACCTCTCCTGTGTTTGTAATCAGGATTGTGTTTGTAATCAGCATTGGAGGCTGCTCATTCTTCTGTCCTCTAAACATCATTAGTCAAACCTATTATTAGGTGGACCTCTCCAAAATTTTGAAATTTAAGTGCGAGCTGGGCAATTTGAGTCTCTAATGAGTTGTTCTTTAGTGTTGCTTGCCCCTTCTATTGGTATGACTTGTTTTTTTTTTCCAGCTGTTAAGAGTTATTATTATTTTCGTATGTGGTTTTAGTATTCTTAGTATTAGGGTGTGAGGGTTTCTCTGTCTTTTTATCTTGTCCTCAGTCTCTAATCTCTATGTATAGTGTATGTGTTAAGGTAAAGCAAATCAACCCCAAACACTTTTCGTAATCTCTGTTTTCATGGTATCAGAGCTTTGTTAAAACTTAACCCTAACCCTGACACCGAACCATTAGTAGCCGTCGCCACCAGTGTCACTTGGCGACGACAAGCCTTCGTCATCGTTTAGCAACTGGTGTCACTCACGTCTCTCTCTCTCTCTCTCTCTCTCTCTCTCAACGATGTGAACATCTCACCCGATGATCACAGCTACCTCGTTTTCTCTTGATGTGAGCATGTCTCTCGCAGTTGTTGTTCCCAATAGGGGATGTGAGTTCTTATCCACTGCCGTCATAGGTCCTCTTCTTGCCTCCTGATGCTTCGTCGAATGCATGAATCAGTGCTAGTCCGTTGTAGTTGTATCGTTTTTTTGTTGTTGTTTTGTCTTAGTTGGTATGTTGCTTCTTTGTTGTATGATGTTTCATTGTTGTTGATGTTTCATTCGTGTATTAGTCTCGGTTTTGCGTCTTCGTTGGTGAAGAGTTCGTCAGTGTTCAATTTGTTGTTTGTTGGTAACTTGCTGATTGGGATTCCATGAATTATTGAAGGGTGATTTAGTGTGATGGCTTCCAATCCTATTTTTTTGGATTCTGCTTGGTCTCTAAAGATAACTTATACGAGACAAAATGGTAAAAGTTATGCCACTTGGGCTAAGTTTGTTGAAGTGTACTATGTTAGAAAACGACAGTATAGTTTCTTGACTGATGATCCCCCATCAGAGACTAAGTATGCTACTTGCACAATCGGAGATGCTTGGATTTGTATTTAGTTGTGGAATAGTATGGAGTCTCAAATTAGTGATACTCTGTTTTTCTTGTCCATGGCCAAACTTGTTTGGCGTCAGGTTCAAGAGCTAACAATTTGTGCAGCACTTATGATCTTTGTAAGACTTACTTCTCCCTCGCACTTTGTGATTTGTCTCTTGAAGATTATTATACTAATTTTTGTGGTATTTGCGTGGAACTTAATATCTGTTAGTCGATTTTTGCCAATATTTAGGTTATGCAGCGACATTGTAAGTTTATGCATGTGACTTGTTTTTTATCTGGGTTACCATCCTATTACGATCTTGTTTGTTCACAGCTTCTGGGTGCTAGGGACTTGTCATCTCCAAGAGGTTTTTAGCCGTCTTCATCAAGCTTCTAATCTGATCATATTTCAGCTTCTAGTGTGCCGATTGATCGGTCAACTGTAGCCAATACTATTTCTGGTGGTCTTGGTCATGTTATTCGTCAGTCAGGGAGAGGTATGCAAGGTGGTTTTGGACGTGGGGATCGTGGTTCAGGTCGTGATTTTGGTCATGGAGGCTGTGTATTAGGGGCTGGTGACCATGGCCATGGCTGTGACCATGGTCGTGGAATGTGGGACTCACCATTGCATTCTTTGCAACGATGATAACCACAATATTGAGTATTGTTAGGATCTTTATGGTCGCCCATTTGCATACCTCCTAGTTCTTCTGTCTCAGGACCTCGTGGGGTTAGTATTCTAGAGGAGGAGTATCGTCACCGAATTTCCACGTAGACATCCCAGATGCCCTCATCTTCTACCACTATGTTTCCTTAGAAAGGTCAACATTTTGCCTGTCTTGTTACTCCTACTCTTTGGGCTATTGACTATGGTGCTTCTGACCATATGACCAGTGCCTACTAGTTTGTTTGGATGTTATACTTTGGCCACCATTCTTGTGTCGCCTTAGCTAGTTTGGGTTCCATAACTCTTAAGTTCATTAGTTTCGGTTGATTCTGTCTTACATTTTCTTCGTTTTTCCTTTAATCTTATGTTTGTTAGTAAAATTTCTAAAGTCTTGAATTGCTTAGTTATTTTTTTTCTAATTATTGTGTCTTTTAAGATCTCAAGATAGGGAGGAAGGTTGGTGGCAGAGCTGAGCATGGCAATTTGTACTACTTTAATGATGTTATCCTTGCATGCATAGCTGCTCTCGAGTCCTTTATTTCACCTTATCAACATCATTGTCGACTTGGTCATCTTTCGTTAGAGAACCTCAAACGGCTGGTCCCATCTTGTGGTTAAGTTGAAGTTTACTGCTGTGATGTGCGAGTTTAGTAAGCATCATTGAGTCTACGTTAGAAAGTCGTGTCAAGTCCATTTCATTTAGTTGATTCAGATATTTGGGGTCCCATGCGTGTTTCCTCATGCTTTGGTTATCAATATTTTATTATTTTTGTGGATGATTACACTTTTCTTACTTATCTTATGAAAGAGCGATTAAAGTTCTCTTTTTTAAAATCAATTTATATGGAAATAAAAACTCAATTTGATGTTCCTATTCAGTTTTTTTCGTTTTGATAATGCTCGGGAATATTTTGGTGATGTTTTATTTACATTTTTCTATGACCACGATATTATTCACCAGTGATTTGGTCTTCGCACTCCCCAACAAAATGGCGTTGCGACATTTGTTAGAAGTCACATGAGTTCTGTTATTTCACATGCAATTGCATAAATGGTTTTAGAGTTATGCTGTTATTACTACTGGTTACCGTGTCAACTGGATGCCATCCACCGTCTTAGGGATACCTTATAGTGTTCTTTTTTCTGACCACTCTCTTCATTCTTTACGGATTAAATTCTATGGGTACACGTGTTATATTTATGCTCTTGATTCTGGCCGAGACAAACTTGATCTACAGTCCATTAAATGGGTATTTTTGGGATATTTACCCAACGAGGGTACAAGTGTTACTGTCCTTCTTTTCGTTGTCACTTTGTCTATGCTGATGTCACCTTCAATGAGTATTTACGTTTTTTCTCATGTTCTCCGCTTGCTAACCCATCTCATGATATGCTCACTTTAGTTCCCTTCGCCCCACTACCTTCTGCTCTGAAGCCACAATTGCAAGTGTATGTTCGTGGCTCCAAAGTGTTGTCTGCTCCCTTTAGCTTCCTGTGCCATCTTCTTCGTGGCCAGATCATTCTTCGTCTCTAAACTCTTTTCCTATTGCCTTAACAAAAGTATTCGTACTTGTACTTCTTGTCCAATTACCAAGTGCGTTTCTTATGATCACTTGTCCCCTTGCTCCGTGTATTTGCTAATTTTATTTCGTTTGTCTTTGTTCCTATCACTGTTTAGGAGCCCTTATCTATTTCTGAGTAACAGACAGATACAGAGGATGAGATGTCTGCTCTTCAACACAATGGGACCTTGGAGTTGGTTTCTTTTCCTCTTGGTAAAACTATAGTCGGATATCGTTGGGTGTTTATTGTCGACTATCATCTGGATGGCTCAGTTGAACAATACATGTTGCCAATATAGTTAGACTTATGGTTTACTATGATGAGATTTTATCTTCTGTTGCCAAGATTGGCTGTGTCTGGTTTGTCATCTCTCTTTTTTTTTTTTATCTGCAGTTTCTCATCTCTTGTGCTGCCAACTCAGTAGGCCCTTATTTCAACTCGATGTTAAGAATTTCTTTTTGTAAGGTGATCTTTCCTAGGAGGTCTATATGGGCAACCACTTGGATTTGTTGCTAAGGGGAGCGTCATCATGTATGTCAACTTCGCCAAGCACTTTATGGGCTTAAACAGTTTCTGAGAGCTTGGTTTGACAAGTTCAGTGATGTTATTCTGCATTTTGGCATGTGCCGTTGTTAGTGAGATCATTCAGTCTTTTCTCTCATATCCGACAGAGGAAATTATTGTTGATTGTTGACATAGATGGTATCATCATTATGGGTGATGATCAATAAGACATTGTTGAGCTGAAGGAGTTCTCACAACAATAGTTCTATACTAAAGATTTGGGCAGATGCTTGTTAGGTATTGAGGTGGCTCGGTCAAAGGACGGAATTAGTTTTTCTTAGCGCAAGCATGTTCTGGATATTTGAGAGGAGGCGGGCTTATTGAGATCGCGACTTGTGGACACTCATGGATTCCAATGTCAAAATGTGTGTTGATTAGGAAGAGTTATTTTCTATTCCCGACCAACATCGATTGATTGGTAAGTTGAATTATCTTTCCCTCACGTGTTTCATTTGCAGTTAGTTTCTTGAGTCATTTTATGTTTGCACCTTGACTTCCTCATTGTAAGATTGTTCTTCGTATTGTGAAGTATCTTAAGGCCCATTCAGGACGGGTCTGTTTTGTCGATTCAATGATCATTTACGTGTTGAGGCATTTGTTAATTCATATTGGACATGAGGACTTTCAGATAGGTGATCCACTATGTAGGTGGTAATCTTATGACTTGAAAAAGTAAGAAGTAAACAGTTATTGCAAGATGTATTTCAAAAACAGAGTACTGTGCCATGCATGTGAGATTATTTGGGTACAGTCCTTCCTCGAAGAGATAGGCTTTGGTGTGCATTTACCCATGAGTTTGCTACTCCTTTTGTGTCTATTGGCACTCAACTAGCCGATATCTCCTCTAAGCCATTATGCAAGCCGCAATTAGATCTAGTACGTAACAAGTTGGGTCTATGTGATATCTATGGGACAGCTTGAGGAGTAGTGTTAAGAGTTATTGTTAGTTTCTTATATATGTTTTTAGTATTCTTAGTATTAGGGTATGATGGTTTCATTATCTTTTTACTCTCTCTATGTATTATGTTTGTGTGTGGGTGTGGGGTGGGGGTAAAGTAATTAATCCCTAAACACTTTCCTTAATCTCAGTTTGAAGTAGCTATTGGGGGTATAAATAAAGGCACATAGCTCTTTCTATGGAGGGGTTAAACTGGCATTTTATGTTCTGTTTTTATGATGCCGAGGGATATGAATTGTGGGTGTGCAAGGGTGTGAGAGTTTGCTGGCTCCTTAGTGGGTCCTCCAAAGAAGTATCATGGCCTTGAATTCGAGGACCTATTTTGAGTTTCCATAGCCTTTTGCCAGTTGTATTTCGTCATGAAAGGAAAGCAGAACAGCATCCGTTGCATGGCTGGTTAGATTGTCATTACATAAATGGAAGAAAATCATCGAAATGTTTTATTTTATGAAGGACAAACTGTTATACGTTGACATGAACATATTAATTATGATCCCTGAGGCCTGAAGTCATGCTATACCGTTGCCTGCATTTTCTTTCCACCTTAGAACAGTGGTGATTTTGCATCCACTTTGTTTTAGATATGTTTCCTTGGAATAACACTACATTGGATTCACCTTACTTAGCAATGATTTCTAGTCTAGATTGTCTGTTTGTCATACCACCGCTGCAATACAGTCTTTAGACATTGTTTGCTCTCTTAATGTATATTTAATCCTACGTAGTACCATGCAGTTGTGTGCAATTCTTACTGGGCTTGTGGTGTGTTTATCTTTTTCTGAGATGTTTGTTTCAATGCAGCTTTCGGAAGTCAATTTTGACACTGACGGAACATGACGACAAACAGGTACTATCCCTAACTTGATGTTGGACATGTTGGTTGCATGCCTATATTGGTCAACTCTTGGGACTGCTTGCTTAGATGGTGTGAAAGAAGATATTAAAGAAATAGGCATTCTCCTGTACCCTCTTTCTTAAAGATTCTGACTGGTACAGGTTGTTGCTTTTTCTGTCTATTACGTCATCCTACTTCAAAAATAAATGACATGGGGCATGATGCAAGCTAAAGATCTGACTTACCTGGTTGAGATCAGATGTAGGAGAGAAGTTCGAAGTAATCTTTCCCCTGTTGATCTCTTGTCCTGGTTTGATCCTAAACAGGACATCTTTATTTGTTTGTATGGCTCCAAGAAGCACAGATACGGACACGTTATACTGTGACACACAGATACATCAGTTTTTGAAGAATTAGGACAAGGCGCATTGGGGGCGCATACATGATGAATAGAAAAAATATGTATAATAAGTACACGGAATAAACGAGAACTTTATTTTTATCAGACTGGAGATTATAGTGGGGATCCAATTAGGGATCAACCCAGATAATATTAGTACTGTGACGTAAAAACAAGTTAAACAACCATCATTAAATAAATATGCAAAACCTAAGCATCCATTTGAATTATTTGAACCCTCGTCAAAACCTTCGCATCTACTTTCTCTTAGAGGATAAAAGGTAAAAGCATGGGGCAATCATATGATTGATTTTATTGTTGTGACATAAATGATCAAACGTGGTAGAGGAATAACATGCTGGTAGGACCATGTAAGGTTCCAAAGTTAAGTCCTATGTCTCAAAAATTAGTATTTTGCATTAGATATATGCAATCATTTCTTACCAGTCTTGTGATTATGTTTATCACAATGCCAAACACATACAAAATATGTTTCTATCTAACGTATCCTTACTGTACTCATATCCTATTTCCTTAGATTTTTTTCGTGTCGTCGTATTCATATGCAAGGACAGACCAAGGGGCTGAGGGCAGTGGCATCCATATTCACATTTCTTTGTTGTCTTGTACTCCTCATGGTCATAGATGTTTCTCTAGTGAAGAAATTTGCAAGCTTCTTATTATATGTTATCCCAAAGACTTCACCGAGCAAGAAAAACTAAATTTGAAATTTCAGTTGCAACATCATGAGCTTGATATTCAAGGTCCAGAATTTTTGAGCTGTGCCAAGTATTGGCTAAAACTATGAAGTCAATCATTGATTCCTTTGTTGATAGATTAGTTTGTCTTGTGTTAACTATACCAGCTTCTACAGAGACAACTGAGTCATAAAGTTGTGAAGGTTGGATTTCGAAATAGGATGGAGGATGATTTTCTCGCATGTTATATGCTCCCCTACATGGAGAAAGACTCTGTTCAACGCTTTGATGTTGAGTCCATTATAAATGTATTTTGTATCATGAAACAGCATCGAGCACAATTTTAGACCTTGACTGCTATATAGATATGAAGACTAAGTTCTATCCTTTGCTTTCTAAAATGAATATGGATGCACAAGATTGTATGCATCTAAATAATCATGTATGATCATGTTTTTGTATTCATGTAGGTTGAAATTATTTTGTGATAATCTTTTCGGTAGTATTTTTCCAATTTGTATTTCTAGAAATTGATGACGCGTTTCATATATGTTGCAATCTTTTTTGTCATGTTCACCCACTAAACATTGAAAACCCGCGTTTGTCCCTATCCTTGTTAAATTGCATTTATATCCCATATTTATATCCATGCTTCATTGATGACAACTCAAAGTGGAAAATTATTAAGTCTGGTAATCATTTAGTCACTTTTTTTCTTTTGGGTGAAGGAAGTGGTTTAGAAACACTTCAGCGTTAATGGATTTGTCATTGTATAGTGGAAATGAGAAAAGATTTAATGGGAGTATGGCTAGGCCTTCGTTGGCGAGCAAGCTATTCGCAGCTTGGACAGGTTCTAATTGGTTGTAATCACGTGCATGTAGGAAATTGACTGAATCTGTCAAGCTTTCCATCCAGTTATTTCTCTACTGTAGTGGATCTGTGGTTCTGTTTGTGCATTGTAGCAAATTGGTTTATGTGGAGTCCTAATGGGCATATACTTCTATCGAATTGCGAAATTTTGTTCGGATGGTTACCTAGTGTTGAAAATTGTACATCTCATATATAGCGGGGTTGGTATACTATATCCTTCATTCATTATTTATCTAGTACTTTAATTTTTACCTGCATTTTGCTGTTATGGAACTTTACAATTTACATATACTAGTTTCTATCGTTCTTTCAGCAAGATCCATTCTCATAAGAATGAATATTGGTAGAAGGTTTTGAGTAATGGAAGTTTTTTTTTCGAGTTGATCATTTTGTCAAGTACACAGGTCCATCAAATTGCAAGAAACTTTCGAGATAGGTGGTTTCCTAGGCCTGTCAGAAAAAGCAGCTGCATGGACAGGAGTGATGCCAGGGTGGAGTTTCTCTGGGATTCAAAGCGCAATAGATCCTCCCCATCATACACACATGGGCATAATAAAGTCGACAAAACTGACGAAGCAATTAGTAGCATCAAGCAATCAGTTTTAGCATCGAATTCAGATGACACTGGTACCCGGGAAGGCTGTTCTGCACCTGGTAACAGCAGTTTCCCAACCCAGGGGCCAAAAACTCGCAAGCGTAAAAGCCGATGGGATCAGCCGGGAGATACAAACACTGATTTGCTATCTACTCGACACAAGCAACCAGAGACTCAGTCTAGCTTGTTGCAAAAATTACATGCAGTCCCACAAACTGAGCTTCGGATAAACAGGGAGGACAAACTCAAGGTGGAAAATAGGGAACACGATATTGGACAGAACATTGACGAGGATGGTCCTCCTGGATTTTTACCCGATATGGGACAAAAGATTGACAAGGATGTTCCTCCTGGATTTGCGGTTCTATCTAACACTGCTTCAATTGCTACTGATATCTGCCCCAAAATTGTCATCCCTTCCAAATTTCCTTTTGAAGTTGTTAGGGGTCATCCTAATCGAAGATTCAACAACCGTTTGGCCATTTCATATGGGATTCCATTGCAAGTTGTTCAACGATATGGGATACCTCAAGAAGAAACTCTAGAGAGTTGGATTGTTGCTCCAGGTATGCCATTCCAACCTTTCCCACCATTACCCCCATATCCCCGTGACAAGAGGGGATTGCCACCACTTTATATCCGTGACCAGGTGACAGAGAATATAGGTGAACAGATTTGTCACTCGGATCAAAGCACCACTCCAAGCACTTCTGGTGGTGCAAGGATACCACTGGATGTGCAAATCCAAGGTGCAAATAGCAGACATACTTTTCAACAACGTAATGGAACTCATATTTTGGGAAGGAAGTACTTTAGGCAGCAAAAATGGAATACCCAAGTAGGGCCCCCGTGGATCCAGAAAAGAAATGGTCCTGGATTCATGGTAAACAACAATTCAAGAAATGGGATGTGCAGCAGCGTAGGTGTAGTGACAGTGGTAAATGAAGTAAATGGTCAATCAGAATACGTCAACCCTGGAGTGCAGAATGCTTCCCATACTTTTCACCAGTATCCGCAACAGCAAAATTATCATTGATTTATGGCCAAACACCCTTGAGGAGCTTCTAAATTTTCTCCTATGCTCCCGTTAATGTATTTCCAATTCTTTGTTACCTGGATTTAGTTGACAATTGATAATTTTTTCATTTTCTAACTGGCATTTGTATACTTAAAGTCCCCAGTATTTATTGCTGCAATTGGCTCATTTGGAACTGGGAAACCTTCACCTCAAAGTGTCAAGTGCTTCTAGTTACGTTCATTGTTTTCGAATTGAAATGGATTGGTACTGGAGAAGCATTGATCAGCCTCTTAGTGGCTACATGGATATGATGCGTTTGCTTTTTTACTGTTTCTCTAGTTTATTTTTATTATTCAAAATTAAAGAGGATATTTGGATTTCTTCAGGATTCATTTCCTGATATTATTGCTTATCGTTTATGCACAGCCTTTTCTTGACTTCCATTTCATTGAAGTTGGAGTGTAGATGCATTATGTTTCCCGTGGATGGAGTACTTTAAGGTCGTACATCAAGGTCGTGTTTGATTTGGAGATTAAAATAGAAAGGATTAACAATCCTAGATTAGTAGTATTGAATTATTTATAATGGTATTAATTGAGTCCTAAATTTTACACAATTGTTTGATTCGCGTATGATTAATATCGGGATATTCCATGCTTAGGGTAATTTTATGTTTGGTTCTCTCATTAAATTTTGGATTTAATTTTAGGTTTTTCTCAATCATTTTTTGTTATTGCTTGATTATAAGGTTATTACAACTTAAAATTAAAGTATTTTTTAAATCTGTAGAGATGACATATAATTTAACTTAAAATCAAATAATTTTTTAAATTTATAGTCAAATTTTTAGCAGAAATTTGTAAAAAAAAAATGCTAGAGACAAAAATAAAATAAAATGAAAAGTAAAAAAGTATAATAAAGTAAAAAAATAAATAAGTCGTTGACAATTTGGAGTGTAAGATTATTACAATATATACTAAATTGGTTTAAAAAAAGGAAAATGCTTGGCACCCAAAATTAGTATAGCAGAAGTATACTAAAATTAGTATCGCAGAAATAACCTAGAACACGATGCCAACCTACCCCCGCCGCGGCCCCCCCCAAATCTAAGCCACTTGGCTCCCACTCTCTCTCTCTCTCTCTCTCGCACATTTATTTTTTTATTTTTTTATTTTTTGTTTTTATTTAATTATTTTGTATTTGTTAATTTTATATTCAATTTTTTTTACAAATTATTAATTCATCTTTCGTCAAAAATTTAAAAAGTATAATTTTTTATCCAAAAGTTAAAAAAGAATTAGTAAAAGGGGGTGTGGGGTGTTGGCATGCGATAAATCTGGGTTATTAATTCTAGGTGCCTAACATTTTTCTTAATTAAAAAAATTACACAGTTGAAAGGAGAATGATATATTATGATTGAATTCATGAATCCGGTTTGAATGGGGTTAAATTCATCTCAATTGTCATAATATTAATGTTAAAAATTGTCATTGTTTGATTTGATTTTTTTAGTTAAAATGGTCTGATTCGGTTTAATTTAGCGTATTGAGAAAAATTGGTTCAATTTTTATTTTTTAGCCCTACAAACCAGACCAGACCGAATAAAAAAATATCAAATTTTTGTAATTTTTTTTGTAATTGGTATCTTTTGGTACTACGTATTTTTTTGTAATATGTGTTTTTTATAATTTTTATTTTTTTGATTTTATATAATATGTGTCATTTTATAGGTATTTAAATAATTATTTGTGAATCAATTTTTTTTATTTTTTTAACATTTGACTTGATTTAACTAAATCATAATCGAACCAAACTAAAGCAAAAGAAACCAAACCAAATCAAATGAAAATAGCTCGGTTTGATTTCAGTTTAAAAAAAATAAACCAAAATTTTTGGTTCAGTCTAAATTTTTCTTCCATTTGGGACCAAATCAGACTGGTACACCCCTAAGAGAGAGAGAGAGAGAGAGAGAGAGAGAGAGAGAGAATTAAGAGAAAAAAAAAGGTATGCTCTAGGATTTTTTATTTTAGTGACAATTTTACAATTAATAGTTTTGTGTTTTCTTATCCTTAATAGTCGCACCCTCCCATGAGATAACATAATGTCCCCCATACAAAATAATTCCGAATTATTAATCGAGGACTACAAAATGAAAACCAAACAAAGAAAAATATGAGAGTAGGTACTTTTAATTCAATTCCAAGCGCCCAATTCTCAGAACAAAAGAGGCCTAAGGCTAATGATTGGACTCATTGAGGTTGGTTTTATTGTTCTATAAAGCATAAGGGAGAAAAAAAAAACAGAAGAAAGGAAACTCGCGACTCAAATTGAGTTTTATTATTGTGCAGAACGGAAGGAAAAAAAGAGAGAAGAAAAGTGGGGAGTTTTGTCGTCGTACAAATTAGAAAGGAAAGAAAAGAACAATAAGAGAGGAAAAAGGCGGGGGGGATCTTTCTTCTTTTTTCCTCACTCTATGTAAAACAAAACACCACACAGAGAGAGAGAGAGAGAGAGAGAGAGAGAGAGAGCAGCAGCAGCAAACTAAAACAAAACAAGGAGATCGAGAAATCCTACAGCAGCCACTGCAATCCCCATCGATAATCAAAGTAGTAAGCCATGGCAAATGCATGGTCAAATTGACAAGATGACTTAGGTTTTAGTGACAAAACTATTAGTGGGCGGGTAGACGAATTTGATATTCTGTTCACAAATAGAGAATTAATGATCCATATATTGGAATCTGATGGGTTACCACATGCTTTCACCCAATGTTATCGATACCATATCATATCAAAAGAAAATGCTACTGTTAGGCTCATGTACCATACCGGAAAACATACCAGCCAATATTGGATCTTGAGCGGTATGATAGTTCTTTTCAAAAGAAAATTTCAATTGGCTTTTTCGATAATTACGCATAAACTGGGCCTAGAAGGGGATTTTCAATCATTTAAAAAGAGAGGAGGCAGAACTAAGCGTAAGAAAATAATTGATGCCATTCAACATATGAAAAAGGAAGGCGGGTATTCTCTGTATTTTCGATTCTCCATTCTCCGCTATAATTCAGTACTTATGCTCTGTTGGTTTATAAAGCCAACTCCTGTTTTGCAATGAATCTTACTGTACATGCACATCAGTACTACAACTTCTTGATATATGCTAATCAAGCTCACTAGAGTCTTACTTAGCTATTGGTGAATAGTGGTGGAGTGTGGTGTTGTGAATAGTGTCAAACCCAAATAGTAGTGAAACAAATTTAACTGATATCACAATGAAATTGGTTCACTCTCTCACAAAGTAAGATTTGTTGTGCGTGGTTGAGTTATGGAGATATCATTAATTCGTAGATATCATGTGTAACAGTGAGTTTTTGATTAAGCAACCAACCACAACAATAATATACTTCAATTGGTTGTCTGAGAACAACCATTCATGGAATTACTCTGATCCCAATGATCGGTCGACCAAAATTAGTATGCCCAACCAAACCGATATGGGCAAATATGTGCTTAAAGGGGACACCGACTTCTATAGAAAGCTTTATCAAATTACTAAGAAACTTGGAAAGCTGAAAACCAATAAAGTCCCAAGAGTTTTAGCTTTTGATCTCTGTGTCATTTGAGAGAAACATGGGTATACTACTCAAGAATTCCCCACGATACTTGTCTTTAAGAAGGTGTTGTATGGAACCGACCAAGTCGAGGCTAATGTCCTTAATCGACAAAAGCCCTACAATTCTAGGTAAATGAACCATCCTAAATTTGGTTGGAGGAATCAAGAACAAGTTGGACCATCTCAGGGTCCTCCTGGATTTCAACAAGGCCCACCATATTCTCAGAATTAGGGCCAATCTAGTTACCAAAATTCATCTCTTACCTACCATTCTAATGCCTATTTTCAAGGGCAAGAATCGCCATAGTACCAGCCCAACAATCAAAATTTCGATTCCCCTAGACATTTTGTGGGTCCAAACACTCAAGGAAAAAGAAGTTTGGAAGACATGCTCCAAATGTACATGTAAGGGTAGACCAACATAAATGAGTAGAACTATCAAGTTATCGAGGACATCTGTTCCCAATTAACTATGTTGACCACCTCTATTGGGGCAATACAACCTGAAAATGACAAGTTTCCTACCCAACCATAGACTAATCCTTAAGGCCAACATTTTGTGAGTAGTTCTTCCCCGTCCGAGTCTACCATGGAACAAGCTAAGTCTATTACGACTTTAAGGAGTGGGAAGGAAGTTGACAAAACTTTCCTACCAAAATCTACCCCTCCTTGAGCTCCCATTCTTATTTCTAGTCCTATTTCTGATGAGCCAGCTATTGATTCATCATCACCTTCCACTTCTAATCCTACTGATGGTCCAATTGAAGACTTGATTGTCTTTACTTGTCCTGTCCCAGCACTATTTCCACAAAGATAGGGTTCATCCTAAAAATCCACATAATGCTGTGATATGCGATTTGTTCAAGCAAGTCAAAGTGAATATTCCATTGTTGGATGCCATTAAGTAAATACCTTCCTATGCAAAATTTTTGAAAGACTTGTGCACTATTAAGCATAAGCATAATGGGTAGAAAAATGTATTTTGACCCAACAAGTAAGCTCTATTATTCCATCCCCCATCGCTCCAAAATATAAGGACCCTAGTTATTCTACGATTTCTATTCAAATAGGGGGGAAGATAGAGAAACTCTTTCTTGACTTGGGGGCTCATGTTAACCTGTTGCCTTACTCTGTGTATGAACAATTTGGGATGAGAGAGATGAAACCAACCTCAGTCACCCTGCAATTGGCAAACAGAAGCGTGAGAGAGGTTTGGTAGAGGACGGGCTCGTACATGTAGACAATTTCACCTATTCTGTTGATTTTGTTGTGCTAGACACTTGTCCAATGTCAAATTTGCAACCCCCAACTCATCATATTCAGGATGTCTTTCTTGGCCACTTCCAATGCTGTGATTTATTGCTGAAACGGGTTGTTGAACATGACATTTGAAAATATGCCTCTGGAGTTGAATAGCTTCAATGTTTTCTACTCTAATGGGAGACGATGATGATGTCTGTGATGTTAGCCTCATTGAAACGCTTGTCCAAGAACACGTGGAATCATCTATTTTTTATTCCCTTGAAACCTATCTAACTGCCAAAGAGGCAGTGTTCCTTGATTCACCAGAAGTGGACTCACCCTTACTCCCTTCTTGACGAAGAGCACATTTTGGGCACTGACAGATGGCTGCTCACATTTGAAGAATTGTCACAAACAAGAATCAAAACTCTTCCATCAAGTATCTAACCCTCCACGTTGGAACTTAAAACTCTTCTTGAAAATATGAATTATGCTTTTCTTGGTGAGGCAGAGAGCTTTCCAGTTGTCATTTCCTCAAGCCTCGAGAGTAACCAACAAACAAAATTGTTGAAATTGTTGAAAAAACATCAACCAACTATTGGTTGGCCAATAGCTGACCTCCAAGGGATTATTCCCTTACTATGTACTCACCGCATATATTTGGAGGAAGATGTTAAGCCCAAAGGAGATTGAACCCTATTATGAAAGATGTGGTTCGGGAAAAAGTTTTGAAATTGCTTGATGTTGGAATCATTTACTCGACTACAGATAGCAAACGAGTCAGCCCAATTCAAGTTGTCCCTAAGAAGTTTGGAATAATCATAGTCAAGAATGAGAATGATGAACTCATACCAACACGTGTTGCCATGGGTTGGAGAGTTTGTGCAGACTACAGGAAGCTGAACACAACAATAAGAAAAGACCACTTCCCTCTCTCCTTCATTGATCAAATGCTTGAATGGGTAGCTGATCATGCTTATTATTGCTTCTGGGATAGTTATTTAGGATATAATCAAATAGAGACCTCTTTGGAAGACCAAGAGAAGACTACCATCATGTGCCCATTTGGTACTTTCATGTATAGGTGCATGCCTTTTGGCTTGTGCAATGTTTCGAAAACGTTTTCCCGATGTATGATTAGTATATTTAGTGATATGATTGAAACAATTGTGGAGGTATTCATGGATGACTTTTTCATTTGTGGAGATTCTTTTAAATCATACCTAGACAACTTGGAAAAAGATCTAGTCCGCTGCAAGGAAAAGAACTTGGTGCTTAACTCGGAAAATTGCCATTTTATGGTCATCCAAGGCATTGTCCTAGGCCATATCGTGTTGTTCAAAGGAATTGAAGTGGATAAATTAAAGATTGACCTCATTTCTAATCTTCCCACTCTAAAGGGTGTTAAAAATATCGCTCATTCCTTGGTTGTGGGGTTCTACTGCAAATTCATCAAAGATTTCAGTGTCTTTTCACGACCACTATGTTGATTGCTTTGAAATGTTGTTTGGTTTAACTGTTTCCCAAAATAATTGAGAGATGATTTTTTTTGGTATTTTTAAAGCTCACTTTTTCTTTCTCTTTTTTTCTAGGGAAATAAGTATTGTGCTTAAAATAAAATAAAAAATTGTATGTTTTGTGCACATTTTATGTTAACAAAATTTCTTATTTTAAAATTTTAAATTTGTAGTTAATCTCGAAATATTTTTTTTAAGTCAATAGTAGATTTTTAAATTTTTTTGAAAATAAAATTGAAAGAGCACGACTAAAAGGGGATCAAATAAACGGTGTCAGACACGACCAAAAGAGAATCAAATGTGACTATTTAATACATTAATCATTGACAAATATGATAATGTAATGATAATAAATTATTGACAAATAAACCAAACAATGTTTGGAAACTTTTTTCCCAAACATAGTTCACAAATATTTTCTAAATTTTTTTTGGAAACACTTAACCAAACAAACCCCTAATGTGTGATGCCAGTGACTATGTAATAGGCACTGTGCTGGGACAAGGGTACTTGCGTACTCTTATATCCCAGCAAAACTTTGAACGAGACCCAAATGAATTACACAACAACATAAAAAGAACTTTTGACAATTATTTTCGTGCTTGGCGAGTTTTGATCTCACCTTATAGGATCACCAATTGTTGTATACATTGACCATGATGCTCTGAAGTACCTTATAAATAAACTGGATGCCAAGGCATGTCTTATTCATTGGGTTCTCTTATTCCAAGAATTTGATTTAATAATCAAGGATAAGAAAGGAGTAGATAATGTAGTCGTAGACCACTTATCACGCGTCGAGTTCGAGGACAGTACCACTGACATCTCTATTCTTGACTCTTCCCCGAATGAACAAGTACTCAATGTGTCAAGCTGTCCGTGGTATGTAGACATTGTAAACTATTTGGTTACAAGATAGCTCCCTAAGCACTAGTCTCCTCAGGATAGGAGAAACTTTTTCAGGGAAATGAGACGATTTGTTTTTGAAGATCCATATCTTTTCAAGTTTTGCTCAAACCAGATTGTTTGGAAGTGTGTACTGGATGAAGAGCAACAAAATATTATCGTCTCCTATCACATTAAAGCATGTAGAGGCCACTTTTCTCCAAAGCAAATCGCTACTAAGATCTTGAAGTGTGGTTTTTATTGGCCTATATTGTTTAAAGATTCTTTTGACTTCTGCAAAGCATGTGATATGTGTCAATGTATGGATGCTCTCACCCGTAGAAATTTCACGATCTCATGAGTCCTTTTCCCATATCCTTTGGGTACCAATTCATTATGCTAAAAGTTGATTATGTGTCTATCGCGCTCGAAAATTTCCTCGGCCCTCCTTGCCAAAAAAGAATTGTTGAACAGAACTGAATTATTTCTTAACTTGATATGCGACGGAAAATGAAAATTATTCAACAGCTGGGACTTTATTTAAAACTCAAAGTCGCCACTTGACATAAAATTTAGGTGTGTCAAGTCACCCTCTAAAACCATTCTCTTAGAAGATGCCCTTAGAAATAATTTAATTTTGACTTAGAAATACGATTCTGTTTATAAAATGTTTTAAAAGAAATCTGGTCTTGAAAACAGAG
>JABCMJ010015769.1:0-31684 GCA_014822125.1 Arbutus unedo
AGAGAGAGAGAGAGGGAGAGAGAGAGAGAGAGGGAGAGAGAAGACATCGAGACATCGAGACGCGACATCGAAAGAACTGTAGCTCTATAAGTTCTATAACAGTCCTTATGACCCTCATAATACTGAATTTATACGTCATTTTAATTGCCGATTTCCATTTTCCCATCAGCCGACTAATCAAAGGTCCGATTAGTCGGCGATTGGCCAATTAGTCGCCGATTAGACTCCGACTAGGTGACCAGCCGATTTCCCTCAGCGATCTGGGTGTAGTCGCCTAGGTGGCCAACTGATTACCGATTAATAGGCCGATTAATCCGATTTTTAGAACACTGCTTTTGTAGCAAGTCTCAAGGTTTCGTTTCATTGAATTTAGTTACGCAAGTAGTTCCATGCTGCTAATTAGTGGTTGATAGCGTAATGGAAGAATAGTCTAGCTTTGCGCCTTTTCTTGTATCTGCCTGTACTTGTAAATACAGTAGGAGGCAAGATGTCTTCATGAGACAATATGCCACAAGTATTTATATCGGTTGTCCCAACTTCTGTGATCTGTTGTTATCTCAATCAAATGTTTATAACTCAAATCTGATTCTTATGACCAGCGGGAATAGACAACATTTACTTTTCAAGCCAGTGGCTTCAAACCCCTTCAGCTCTCATTTAGTTTTTGAAGTGACAAGTACATTTAAGAAGTAAAGCCAGTTAAGAAACTGACCTTTGGCTCTCAACTCAAGTCTTAGTTCTGCAGGCAGGATAGGATGGATAAAAAGGGGCTTTGCCACGAATTTAAGTTGTACCCTGCAGAGTGAGATATTCCCAAGGATAAAAGTAGAGTTTTCCTTGCATAAAATGATGAATCTCGGCTTCTTTTCCTTGCAGGTAAAGCTATTCTCAGATACTGAATCTATACAGGCAAGGGCTGAGGCTGCAATGCTTCTTAAGCAGTTGGATTTCCCGGTTCGTGTTTTACTGATTTTTGTCAAACAAGCTCATTGTTACTCGTATTTGTTCTGTTCTTGTAAAGAAGGTAGTCATTTTGATTCTTTCAAGGGATTGCACGATGGATGTTGCTGTAATTCCTATCTGACGTGGGACTACAAAGGGATGCTGCTGATATTGAATAGTGAAAAATGATAAAACATGACATCTCTTAAGTTGAAATCTGTAAAATGGGTTTTTGTGGTGGGATAAATGTAGAATCCTGTTTGTGCACTTGAATTCTTGAGAAATAAAGTATATCGAGAATATAATTTTGCCACGGATGCAAGTGATGTGTTGATGCGTGAATGATGACAGTTTGGCTTTGCATTGACAGGTTGATAGCTTGAAGGCCAAACTCCTTGAAAAGTTGGAGCAATTCCTTGACGATCTCCGACCTGAATCTAGAGATATAAGCAATGCTTCGACGGATTGCAATGAACCTTCTAAACGGGAAAATTCTCTTGACTCAGTCCCTTCTACTGCTCATCAGGTAAGCCGTGAACACAAAATGGCATTTACATAGCTTTCTAAGAACACTTATATGTAGGCAAGTTCTTTGAATTTTCCATACAAGGCTTATTTGCTATTTCCGACTTTTCCTCCAAAGCACTCTAAAGCATTCTAATAGCACAAGTTCTCTAGATACTTGGGTAGATTTGCAAAGAATTAAATTAGATTCTGATTTTTGTGGCCCAGGCAATCCTTTTCCTGGTTTTCCAGCATTTTAGTAACCACTTTTCCTTTTATTCAACTTTTCATTTGTGCTAAATTTTTGTGACTTGTCATATGGTGGGACCCTTGTGTGATGCTAAGGGAAGCTGTTTCTCATTTGATCTTTGCTGATAGGCTGATATCAAAACCACTCCCAGCCCCTACCGCAATAGGAATGAATTTAACGCTTTCTCAATGTTAAGACTTCCTTGATTGATGCCCTGATAGCAAAACTACTCCCGGCAATTAATGCAGTTGGAATGAGATTATCTCTGGCTTAGTTTTACACTGGTTTGTATTAAGTTGACATGCATCTACATGAAAAATATGGGAACCGACAAAAACAAAAATGGATATAAATAACAAATATGGGAGCAGGCTGGTCATTTGGTTCTACCAGATTTTCCGTTTCTCTGAAACATGTGCTCCTTTCACTTTTATTTGCGGGCCAATTTTTTTTTTTATTTGGTACATGTTGGTATGTTTTACATGCCTGCAGTTAAATTCACAGCTTTTCAACCATTGCTTATCCACTAGTTTCTGTGTTTAGGCTTCGACTCGGGAATTTGTGGAAGCTGTCCGTGCTTATCGAGTAATATTCCCTTATTCAGAGCCGCAACTAATCCAACTGGCACAAAACCTAGTTAATAGGTATGACTATTCTAGCCATTTTGTCAAACGGCTAGCGTTATATGTTCTGTGCTTTGAATAATCTTTTAACGCAATAATAATAGCGTGGTTTTGCTCATAAACTGCACTTGTTTCTTTAGGAACTTTGAAGACATTCAACAGAAAGTCAAGATACAGATTTGTTCAATAGACCTATTGGGCATGCTTCGTAAGTTGTAAAAATGCCTTCCATTATATTACTTTGTTTCTATCGGGTGCTGTTTTTAGTAGTTTCGGTTACCAATTCCTTTACCCCAGTGCTTGGTACTTGGCTATATGTTTCTTGGGTGCTTCTCTTAAAACCAAAAATAGTTCTTTCTAACCCCGTGTTCTTTGTTCACTCCTTTAGTAAATTAAATAGTTAACTTTTTTTATTTACAATTTTCAACTGCCATAAGTTCGAAAATCTTATTCTTGAAAGCATATTCTGATATCAACCAAACCTTATTCATATAGTTTGACATTCATAAAATGACAAATACAGGCAATCACTAAAGATACTGTACGTTAAGAAAATTATATGTATACTCAAACCAAATCACAAAAGCTGAAAATTTTCTTCGTGAACGTCTCTTCCGCTTAATAGACTATAGTTTATAACTTGAAATCTTTGACGGATTGGATCAGAAGTTCTAAGGTATCTTGAAACTTAAAAACTTTAAAAAATTATGGGGCTACATAGAACTATTTCTGGTTCAAATAGAATCACCTAATGCCTACGTACAGTTGGTGCATTGACAGTTGGTGCATTGCACCTTAATATCTTAAGTGAAATATCTAATTGTTCATAGTTCCAAGGATTTCCAAAGAGTCATGCACGTCCTATTGGCTGACCTGAATGTAGCACAAACTATAACATTAACTAAGCCAAGAGGTATATTGACTGGGTCTTTACTGATAGGTAGCTGGCTGAATCAAGCAATCTGCTTGCTCTTTGATTTTGTCCTTGAGAAATATTGTTTGCAGGAGGTCCTCGGGCAGCCAACTGGAGTATGTAGAGTACCCCTAAACCCCTATCAACATAGTCTATCAAGAATTTGTTGCAACTAGAAATTAGTTTTTACTTGGGTCCATGACATTAGTAATGCTTGGCTTGGCCCAATTGCACAAAATGTTAGTTGTCAACCTTCCTTTGTCTCGCGAGCTATTCACAACCTTTTCAGTTCTCTTGCAACTTTGATAAGAATATATTGGTTTTAATTTATATTACTATACCTTCTCAAACTACCATTTGAATGCGATCAATGATTAAATGTTAATCTTCGTGCAGGGGTAATTTGGACTGACGTGCTCTTGATAGATGAAGTACTGCCCGAGGCTGCTCTGTCTGCTTTTTCTGTGGAGGTTTTCTCATTATTTCCTTTTATTGTATTGTTGATGATTAACTCTCCCTAGATTTGTTCCTCCTACTTACTTCCGATTGGAAATAAAGAAAGTACAATTGTATGGTTCCAGGCTGCCTGTGTTGCAATCAAACAGTACATTGATAGCACATTTTCTCATCTGCTACTTAACATCTCAGGTACTTCTCACTGTTTTATTTTTCAAAGGGTAAAAATTGATTTGTTTAGATCAAAACTCGCTTTTGTTACAGATGCCACTATGTACAGCAAATTGACAAGAACTTAGCAATCTAGACTCTTAGAAAACTGAGCCACTATATTAAATTTATGACAATTTAGCAAAATAGAGAAGATCAAATATACTATGACTATCAAAGGTAATGGGAGACATGATTTCAAAGAAATATATAAGATTCAACAGCCCAGTACTTGAATATCTGATAAGTTTAACTGGCAGATGCCCTTACAAAAGTCCAATGTAGACCAAAGGAGGGAGTAGAAGAAGAATATACTTTGGAGTCTGCTCTTGATGCAAGCAAAAAAGCAGTAACTGGAGGCAGCATGGATGTCCTACAGGTAAAAAATGAGTTGTCATTAAAACTACACCTCTCTGCATGTGTAGGGAGTCATTGCTGGTTATGTTTATCATCACACCCGTGCCTTAATTTCAGTTTTATGAATGCTGTCATTTCGCTTTAAATTTTTCTTATGACAAATACTCAGTTCCAGATTTATTTAAGCTGTCATTCCACATTTAAAACTTCTTATCACATACTTGGTGCTTTTTGTGCTTTCATTTCTGCTTGTAAGGGGGCTTATGGTTTTGATTGTTTTTATTTTTTAGACTAGTACTAATATACTATTCTTAGTGTAACAATATTTTGCCTATGACAAATGATTTAAAAATAATGGAGCATAGGGTTGTCTGCTAAAGAAAACACAAGAGGCACGACATCAGTGGACCAATGCAACTAGAAACTGCAAAACAAAAGAATATTTGAATCTTACATTTTTAATCAATATTGATGAACTTTTGGAATTGTTTAGGAAGTTTGTGCTCTATGGAACAGTGCATTATTTTGATCTTACTCTATTGACTTGAACCAAATGATTTGTTGAAAAAATTAGGATAACATGTTCTAATGTTCTGGAAAAACTTATCCCAAGTTTGATAGACCGACCGTGTAAAAAGGTGGAGCTTACCTTTGTACGTTCGTTGTAGTACTATGATTCTCACTTCTGGGTAGCAGTGTTTTTATTATTGATGTGGTGATTTAGATATATTTTCCTGTCAAATTTTCTTGTTGATTTTAGTTATTGTAGGGCTTTTGGTATCTTTTGATCTATGGTTATATGACTTATATCTGTATCGCAGGACTTTCGCCAACTTCTTGATGACGATCTGGAAATGCTGGTGAAGTTGAGAGCTTTAATTAATGACTGGGTGCAGGAAGGATTTCAAGAATTTTTCAGAAAACTTGACAGTCACTTCCTCTTGCTTTGTGGAAAGATCAATTCAACTGGTCAAGATCAAGGCTTGACAGAGCGAACACAGAAAGACAAAATTACTTCAGGGCTTGTTGTTGTTCTAGCTCAACTTTCTGTTTTCATTGAACAAAGTGCTATCCCAAGAATTACTGAGGCGAGTAGCTCGTTAATGTTTGCAGTCTTGTTGTTTATTAGGTTTTGTACCAATATTATTGTCCTTTTCATAGCCTGAGGAGTGTACTTTGAACTTTGTCAGGAAATAGCTGCCTCTTTTTCTGCTGGTGGTGCTCGTGGTTTTGAATATGGTCCTGCTTTTGTTCCTGCAGAAATTTGTCGAATATTTCGGTCAGCTGGTGAAAAGTTTTTGCACCTTGTATGTCTTCTAGATGCTATTTGTATAAGTCTGAAATTGATAGTCTGCTTTGTGTTTATTACATACGGTATTTGGGAAACTAGTTTATTCTGAAGTTGTTTTTGAAAAATGCAACAATTTCTCAATTAGATGTTTTACCATTCTGTGCTCATTAGGTTAAATCCACTGTTTTTTACTTTGAACTTGATCTTCTGCATCAAAACATCTGTCCTCTCATCTCGTACTGAAACCTTTGTTTCCTCAACGTGCTTTGTATGTCAATCAATCAACATGGATCTTCAGGTTTTTGGAAATCTTTTTCTTCTTCATTGATTTCAGATGTTGGCATAATGGGTTTCAAAATCCTTTTCGGCCTCCACTTAGACTTTGCCAACTAGGGAGGTGCCCTTGAAAGAGCTATCAGATAAATTCTTATCATTTCAATAATTCTTGGAAGATTTTTCATTATGGAACACTTACTGTTCTCAAAATCAAGTGCCAGCACTTAAATTTGAGGGGTCCGCATCCAATTTAGTTTGGCTTATGACTGCAATCTAATATTAAAAGGAAATTGTTGAATCCAAAGCCACAGATGCTGTAATCAGAGCCCCTGCTCTCACATGTGGGTGCAACACTTGGATGTAGTCCCTCCGTTTGTAATCATGATCTTACAAACTTTGGCACCATCTTAAGCTCAAATCAAAGGAGCCGATTGGAGAAAAAGTGGCTCTTGGTCAAATTTTGCGTTCTATTTCCATTGTAACTATCTAGGCTTCTGGATTACATTGGACTTGTGATGTTGGTGATCAAATGGGAGCAAGTTGGGTTGGAAAGATCTAGAACGTTGGTGCTGAATTGTCTTTATATCTGTACATGTATGCATACTGTGAAATGTTTATAGGAACTAACTTTTTGGCTTGTTTAGAACAATTCTCCCCAACCATTGTTGCTTTCAATTCACTTATGATGTAAAGTGGAGTATTACCGGTATTACTTAAATTTTTTTGTCACAAGTTGGGTTTGAACCGTTATTTCTTGTGCAGTATATCAGTATGAGGACTCAAAAAATATCAGTTCTCCTAAGAAAGAGGTTCACAACACCAAATTGGGTCAAGGTCAGCACGACTCATAGCAATATATTAGTGGGAGTTTAGCATTACTTTTGACACCAAATTCTCCTGTATTTTAAGTTGACTTTTGTTTTGATTTCTTTTTCTAGCACAAAGAACCAAGAGAAGTCCATATGTTTGTTGATTTATTTCTCCAGGAGGTAAGTTTGGTTTTCCTTTAAGATTCTGATCTAGTGGGTATGAAGTGGTGAAATTTTCATCTCGATATCTGAGTTGCTATGAAACTTATTGTCTGTGATTCTTTCAGTCTGGTTGTCTGCATATGTGTGTATATGATTTCAAAATAGTCACTTTGTGTGCTAGTTGGAAGCAATAGGAACCGAAGTGAAGCAGGTTTTACCTCAAGGGCTTCATCGTAAACATCGTCGAACAGACAGCAATGGAAGTACCACATCCTCACGCAGCAATCCATTACGGGATGATAGAATAATCCGCTCAAATACCCAAAGGGGCAGGAGCCAGCTTCTGGAGTCCCATCTAGCGAAGTTGTTTAAGCAGAAAATGGAAATTTTCACAAAAGTTGAACATACACAGGTTGGTACTTGCTGCAGGTCTACAGTGTATGTGGTGCTGGTATTGGAACAATCTCAAATGAGAGTGCTTGTAAATTGCAGGAGTCAGTGGTAACAACGATAGTAAAACGTTGCCTGAAGAGTTTGCAAGAGTTTGTTCGATTTCAGACCTTTAACCGTAGTGGGTTCCAGCAAATACAGTTGGACATTCAATTCCTGAGGACTACTTTAAAGGAAACTGCTGATGACGAAGCTGCCATCGATTTCCTACTTGACGAGGTACTAAGATTAAATTTAATATTGCTCACCGTCAAAAAATGCTTTAGCTTGGAGTTCAATTAGGTTGACATAACATCTGGTTTTACAGCTGCTATAAGGCTTCCAATTAGCAAGAAAGAAATTCAAGGGTGACTTGAACTCTTGGAACCATTAGTGTCCATGAATTTGTATTGACTTTGTGACCAGGTGATGCAGATCGTAGAGGTCCACTAGTTGCACACGTGCACAACAACTTTCACTTGGATGTTAATTTACTTTATGATTTTTAAAGTGCTGTAGGTCCTTTTAATTATGGTTAGTGAGTTGCTTCCTTTTAGTATTAAGTTTCTTGTTGCTATTAGGTTTCCTATCAGTGTTAACGTGTCTAGTTTCCAATTTTATAGGGTTAGTAGCCTATAAACAAGAGGCTTTGACAGTGTAACAGTAGAATTTTGACAGTTTTTGGGGTTATGCTTCCTCTTTTTCCCTTCTCTCTCATAGCACTGCATCACAAAGGATGATAAATTATTTTGCTGAGCAGGTGGTTGTAGCTGCTGCGGAACGATGTTTTGATCCAATTCCCTTGGAACCCCCCATCTTGGACAAGCTTATACAAGCAAAGTTGGCCAGGACCTCGGAACAGAGCCCAGTTTCTTCGTGACGACATGGATTTTGAAGCCATTAATGCGAATGCTGTAGGGCCCACATTACCCATAAGAGTCGTGTTTGATGATCCGAATCAGACCTTCGGCCGGGCATCTCAAAGTAAACAATATAGAACCCAGGTTCAAACTTTATCTGGATTCCCTTAAAGTTTTCCTTACAAGGGAAGTATCAGAGGTTTCAAATATACATCTTTAGATATCATTTAAGAAAGTGGCACTGGGTGATGTAGGTACTTGGAACTTTGATGCCCTGTTATGTTGAAGTTTGTGATGTGTAATAATTTTTGCCTTACTAAACCAATTTCGACTTGATATTTTGTGGCATTAAATTTGAGTTTCGGTTTATATGTTTAAGTTGCACCTACGTAGTGTAATTAGAGTTGTTCCCTTTCAATGCACGGGAACACATAGAACTAACATTTTTTTATTGATGAGAATATGGATACAAAGGTGGAGGATTTGTCGAAAAAGCTAGAAGGAAGCTGTTACATTGTCATGTACACGTTCATTTGAAAGCAGTCTATTTTCATGCTCAATTGGAAGCAGGTGACTGGCTATCGTTGGGCACCTTCGGTCAAGATTTTCACCTAGCATTTTTGGTAATAACCGGATCATAGAGTCGTGAGAGAGAGGAAAGGGTGCAACGTAAGAAAGGAAAACTGACTTTTAATGGGGATACAGGATTAAGAGTTTGAAAGATTTTGGTGCTAGCTTCAATTTTTCATGTAGTATAATGAGATAAAAGATAAGATGACATAAAATGTTGTGCTATGACTAATAAATCATAATTTTTACTGTCGTATATGTACAAACTTCAATATAATATTTAAATTTACCTTATAATTTTGTTTACTTTTGAAATCAAAGTATAAATCGATAATGATTTAATGTAATGATATTCTCTATTCTTTTCTTTCATTTTCTTGAGAGAAGTTTCTCAATTTTTTTCTCATACACAAACTTCTCTATTCATATAATTTCTATATTAATTCATAATTCTTTAGGGAATTTTCATGCTTGCTGTACGGGTGTGTGTGAGATTTTTGTAAAATAAACCAAGTTTACGTAAACCATGCTAGTGCGGTAATACACAAGAAAAGAGGCCCCCCCTTCTTTTGTAGAGAACGCAGATCTTGAGCGTACACGTGTCAGTCGAACCATCACATGGTTTAGTAGCGCGTGATATCTTCAGCCCTTCATTTCCCGCCAAAACTGTCCCTCACTATTTCCTTCCGTTGGCGCCCAAATCTCGAAACCCTTCTCAGTTCCCTCTCATCTCTCTTCATTCTGCCCAGCCAAGCCTCTGTGCAGGAAGACCGGGACGATGAAAGATCTCGACTTCAACAGGGACAAAGGTAATTCTGCTTCCTCCTCCTCCTCCTCCTCCCTCTCTCTCTCTCTCTCCATTGCTACTCTCTGTCCGTAATTTTGTTTAATTATTGCTACAGATCTCGCTCGAGATTTCCTTTCGAACTTTGCCGACGCTAATGGTGAACCCAAATACATGAAAATCTTTGTGAGTTTATCACCCCATTCTCCCTCTTTTCGAAATACGACATGTAGTGTGGTTTGTTTCGCTTTTGCTCTTGTTTGGTACGCAGGATCACATAGGAACAATATGTTTGAAGATGTTAGTTTCTTCAGTTCTCGCTTCTTCTAGGCACTAGAAGAACCAACCGTAACACATAGGAGAATTGCAAGAAACAGAAGTTACAGCACGAGTAATTTGTTTTTATAGTGGGCTGATTTTTGGCTGAATTCTTGTATTTGTATCAGCAAGACGTTGCAAACCATAAAACCAAGGCGATCCAGATTGATCTTGAGGACTTATTCAATGTAAATATCAGTAAACTTAAGTCTATAGCTTATATGTTTCACGTGATATTGGAAAACCCTAACTTCAATTTGTCCCATTCAGTACAAGGACCTGGATGAAGAATTTCTCAGACGAGTCACTGAAAATACCCGGCGTTATATTGGCATTTTTGCTGATGCAATCGATGAGCTTATACCAGAGCCGACAGAGGCATTTCCAGATGATGATCACGATATCTTGATGACTCAGAGGTCAGAGGAAGGAACAGAGAACACAGATGTTGCAGATCCGCGTCAAAGGATGCCTCCCGAAATCAAGCGATTCTAGTAAGCCTCAGGAGTTAGCAGTCATCTATTCTCCTAGCCATATTTGACATTCTTTGATTCTGAATTTGGGAGCCAGTTTTTTCTAACATGGCTCAGCATTTTTTTTGTTTTCATCTCCAGCCAATAATGTCTTTATTTGAGCTAACATAACCTCTGTAAATGGAACCCAGTGAGGTTTATATTAGGGCATCTTCAAAGGGACGACCATTTACTATTCGGGAGGTTAAGGCTTCCTATATTGGCCAACTTGTGAGGATATCCGGTATTGTCACACGTTGTTCAGATGTGAAGCCATTGATGCAGGTAGCTGTATATACATGTGAGGAATGTGGTTTTGAGATTTACCAGGTAAGAAATGGTGGCCATGTATTCAGGCCTCCCTCTGCATCTTTATGATGCAATATATTCTTGTCAAGATGCGACTGAAGTTTTTTCATGTCTTAGGCTTGAAAACTTTTTTTCCAACTGAAACCACACCCATTGTGTTTGAGGGGTCATGTGATCCTTTATTTGATTGCCATGGTTCACTTCATTCCTCACAACCTTCCAACTCTCTACCCCACAATATTCATATCCTTTAACTTCACCTTGCCTCTTAGATGCCATCCTAGCAATCTCAGCTTTGAAACTGAACTTAAGTTTAGGCATAAAATGTTGCACTATCTTTCATTGTTTGACATTTAATTGTTTCCCACTTGATAAACAGGAAGTAACTGCAAGAGTTTTTATGCCTCTTTTTGAGTGCCCCTCCAAACGCTGTCGTACAAACCAAACAAAAGGAAACCTCATCCTTCAGCTCCGGGCATCAAAGTTCTTGAAGTTTCAGGAGGTATTTATTCTCTTGTCTTGTTTTATATTGTAATACACTGTCAAGTTACCTTAACTTTGTTCACCATGGTTTTTGGTGAATTGGGATTCCATTTATTGCTAAATAATGCTTTTTGATTCTCCTTTTATGCGTTGTGCTCTAATCTCAGGCTAAGATCCAAGAGTTAGCTGAACACGTTCCAAAAGGCCATATTCCACGGACCATGACTGTTCATTGTAGGGGGGAACTTACTAGGAAGGTTGGTCTTCCATGTGTTTTTTATTCGGTAATATGTATTATGTCCAAAAATTCAATTCAGACATTTATCATCCTTGCACATGCTTCGATATGCAGGACCCAATAATAGTAGTTGCCATCTTGCCACTTACCATACCTTTTTTTATGGAAGTTTGATATCTGATCATCCAAACTATTTTAGTCTCTTTATGAATTTGCTTGGTTGCAGATTTTCTTAGCTCTCTTCTTGTGCCTCCAACATCCATAAGTCCTCTGTACATGCTTTTAAGTTACATATTATCTTTAACTTTCTCAGGTAGCTCCTGGTGATGTTGTTGAGTTATCAGGGATTTTTCTTCCAATTCCTTATACTGGATTTAGAGCAATGCGAGCTGGTTTAGTGGCAGATACATACCTGGAGGCCATGTCTGTTTCCCATTTCAAGAAAAAATACGAGGAGTAAGCCATTTCCAGCTCTTCGTTGTCTTTAAGGAACTGTTGATTAATAGAATGGCTATTTCACGCACTGCCTTGCACTATATTCGTTGAATTCCAATGCACTTCCCTGTTGATGACGCTTGGTAGTTGCAAAAAGATTCTATTTTTGTTTTTCACATTCTCCAATCATCATATGTCTCCTCCTCTCGAACTTGGGCACTTTAAACTTCGTACCCTTTGGCGGCTGTTGATGCAAATCTGCATTCTTTCTAATCTTTAGATGTAAGAATTGCATGTAATGTAACAATTTTGTATGTTTAAGCAGATGAAAACCTGTAGAAATACATTCTAGGGGCAAAATAGTGCCCTGGAGGTCGATATTTAAGACTTGGTTGTTGAAAAGATGAAAGATATTTCTGATTGGGTTTTGCTGATAGTGGTTACTCAAACAGATAGTAAATGCTAAGATTCTAATGCAGAAACTGGGTTCCTGACTTTCCTCTGTTTGACGTGTTGTATTTATGTGATTGAAACATACCATTCTTACGAAAACGTGCTATCTTAAGTGGATGTATCGTTCAGTACACCTACTGAAAATACTTCTGAATTAGGCTAAAGAGCTGGTCAGCGGATCTAATTAGTTGTTTTAAATTTTTCTCAGGTATGAACTTAAAGGAGACGAGGAAGAACAAATTGCGCGCTTAGCTGAGGATGGTGATATTTATAATAAGCTGGCACGATCCTTAGCTCCGGAAATATATGGACATGAAGATATTAAGAAGGCCCTTCTACTTCTCCTTGTGGGTGCTCCTCATCGAAAGTTGAAAGATGGGATGAAAGTAAGTGGCTGGGGTAGAAATTCATTCCTGTGTTCTGGAAAAAGAGATATTGTTATTTATTTTACTTTGCCCTGTCATTAGTCCTGACTGCAAAAAAACATGGACGCAGATAAGAGGAGACCTACATATTTGTTTGATGGGTGATCCTGGGGTTGCAAAAAGCCAGCTCCTCAAGCACATAATAAATGTAGCACCAAGGGGAGTGTATACCACAGGAAAAGGAAGCAGTGGAGTTGGTCTAACTGCTGCTGTTCAGAAAGATCCCGTAACGAATGAGATGGTCCTGGAAGGAGGAGCTCTTGTGAGTTTTTACTTTTATATGCGTGAAATTAATCTGTACTCTTTAGATTGAGGTAACAGAGAAGGCGTGTATAGAGTCTTCAGGAGTGTACGTATAATTTACTAGTTCAGCTGTGTGTTCACCAACTGTTAACCTACTTATGAAGCAAGGCTAGATAATATAAATAAAATGCTGGCCTTGAATAATTGTCATCACAATGTCATCCGTTTTTCGATAATTTCCTTTTGGACAACACGGGAGAGGAAAGTGTTCGGTAATGAAGTTGTGGTTCAATCCTCTCTCAGGTGCTAGCAGATATGGGGATTTGTGCTATTGATGAGTTTGACAAGATGGATGAATCAGATCGTACATCAATACACGAAGTAATGGAGCAACAGACTGTTAGCATAGCCAAGGCGGGGATTACGACGTCTCTGAATGCAAGAACTGCTGTCCTGGCTGCTGCAAATCCAGCTTGGTACAAAAAAACCTTCTTATGAAATTGTGCTTATATCCCCGTCTGTGTTTCTTCTCATCTGCTGCAGATCCAGCTTGGTGCACACTAACCTCCTTAAGGCTGGATTCCTGTGAAATAAGACTTATCTAATTTGTAGAATTAGTTAGTCTAAGCATGGGCTTCATATCATGGTTAACACTAAGTTTCTAATGACTTATGTTTTTGTGGTGAAGGGGAAGATATGATCTACGAAGAACTCCAGCTGAAAATATTAATCTCCCTCCTGCCCTTTTATCAAGATTTGATATTCTGTGGCTAATCTTAGATCGAGCAGATATGGATAGCGATCTTGAAATGGCTAGGCATGTTGTGTACGTCCACCAAAATGAAGAATCTCCTTCTCTTGGGTTCACTCCTCTTGAACCATCCGTTCTTCGGTAAATCTGTCTAATCCTCATCTTGGTAGTATATGATCATTTTTTGTTTTTCTTGTCAGGTCCTAGTGATGTTGTCCTAATCCTCTTTCATGATTGCCAGGGCATATATTTCAGCTGCAAGAAAACTGTCCCCTTCCATCCCAAAAGAGCTGGAGGAGTATATTGCTAGTGCATATTCGGGCATCCGGCAAGATGAAGCAAAATCAAACAGTCCCCATTCATACACAACTATCAGAACTCTGCTCAGTATTCTCCGGATATCAGCTGTAAGTTTTGATTTCATCTCTCTTCCTACTCTAATAAGTGCAGTATCCTAACAGTTTGTTTGCACATCTCTCTCGATGTAGCCAAGGAATTGGCCTCGTGTTTGGTCTCTCATACTCCAAGTTCATGAACTTGGATGTTCGTTCCAGCTCCCTTCCTTTCCCCCAACCCTTAGACTAGGCTAGAGTACGCTTTTCAGTGTCGCAAAATGAGAATGAAATACTTCTGTAAAGATGGGGATGGTACAGCCTTTCTGGGATGTCCAGTCTTGATGTCGGGTTACAATTTAACAAGTTCAGCCATCTGGTCTGTGTATATCACATCGCAAATAGTTAGGGTGACCCATTCTTGACAAAGATAGTGTTCTTTGATACGGAGGAATAGATCTCATTGTTGCACTTTCTTTAATCCATTGATTATATGTGACCTTCACTTAATCGATGAGTTTTCAGGCACTGGCAAGACTTCGGTTCTCAGATACCGTTGCTCAGAGTGATGTGGACGAGGCACTTAGATTAATGCAGATGTCAAAGTTCTCTTTGTACTCAGAGGATCGCCAGAAATCTGGTCTGGACGCAATCTCAGATATTTATTCAATTTTGCGAGATGAAGCGGCAAGGACAAACAAGATGGATGTGAGCTATGCTCATGCACTTAACTGGATTTCTAGAAAGGTCAGTAACAACTTGGATTGGGGGTTAAGTCTTGTATTCAACTTAGCGTGTTTGAAAACTGAAAAGGAGGTCAGAACAGTGGTGCAGGAGAAAACATTCTGGTTTAGTTGTTTCATTTTGGATGTACAGATGAGAAAACAACAAAAAATATTTTTGTTTGATTTGAATTAAGTGTAAGATAAGGGATGTGCAAATCTTTTGGCTTCATGGTTTTCTGGTCGGAAATATTATTGGTTCCATCACCTATGGGGTCTAAAACAAGACAGATGTCCTATCCCATACACAAGGTACTTCGTTTTGGGGCCAAACTTGGAAATCAGAATAGCTGTTCTAGAAGAGGTATGCTATTGGCATTACTTTTTGCACAACAATGTGCACAACATGCTCATGTGGCACTGCTTCGTTAGCAATTGAATAAGATTCTATTTTACAACAATGGATGAGACAGTGCAACATTATTCTGTTGTGCATATTGTCGTGCAAAACGTTCTGTTGATAGACTTTCCCATTGTAGAATAAGTAGATAGTCAGTGATTTTCTGCAGTCCTAATATATTTCATATGGTTGTTTGAGATTTCTTTGTAATTTGAGATCCTGTGTGCAAGACTCAAAGAAATCCCCGACACGTAGTCAAGTGCATATAGCATTTGCCATTTGGTAAAACCGCCTCATTCATAGTTGACATGCATGAACATCTTCAAAGAATTTATGTTAATAAAGAGTGGAACTCTTCCGTGTTATAGATGTGACCAGACTTCGCTGTCGCTTGGCCTGATTCAATTTGATGCCGTGTAAATATTCTAGATTTAGTTAGGCTTGATTTTTGGGTCTGATTGATGTGTAAAGTTGAGTGTAGGCAGCGTGTGAATTTTTTTTAAATGAGATGGTGCTTATTGTGTCTAGTTCTTAAATTCTTGCCATGTTTTAAAGTGCATGACCACATGGTTCAATCATAATTTACTCAAACTATGGAGACCCTCTTAAAACAGTCACCAGACATTCCAATTTTTGAAGTTTCAGTTTGTATTTGCTTGGAAAGAGCCAAGTTGAAAGAATGTTGTAGTAGCTTCTTAATCATGCATGGGTTCAGCATCATCATTGTAGACTGATTGTTTGAAATGGCTTTCGTTGTGTTCAGGGTTACAGTGAAGCTCAGTTGAAAGAATGCCTAGAGGAATATGCAGCCTTAAATGTGTGGCAGATCCATCCAAATACCTTCGATATCCGCTTCATTGATGCATGACGTGCCTTTGCTTGCCTTGAAATTATTGATTTGGTTTTAGTATGTCCACCAAATGTAACAATCTTGATCAATTTGTTTCTCAAGAGCCAGTATTAGAATCGTTGAATGTATGTTGTTAGTGTACTTGAAATAGAAGAGACGAAAGAGTGACTTAGGACAGCAAACCTTGGAGAATTAGTAGTACGGAATTTTGATTCAAAGTGTCAAAATTGGTTGCAATAACCTCATCCCCCACATGCTGCTGGCAGGAAATCAGAGTGTGGATTTCCCAGTAAAAGTGATGGGTCATATCAAGCAAATGGAAGTTTTGGACAACAAAATTCTAAGATGGGTGTTACAAATTAAGAAAATTTATGGAGAAATTTTTCTGAATTTAAAAATCAATGATCATGATTCACTTAGATTTGTGTGGGAGCCTAGACTTTCCCAAATGCTAATGGTAAAGGTTAATACTAATGCTTACAGCTTGTCGTGGAACTTTTTGTCTAGTCTTGTTGGCTGTCTTGGACTGGTACTTGAAAGTTTTGGACAACAAAATTCCAATGGTCAAGGTTAACACTAATGGTCTATTTTCCTCCAGGGCTGCAACTGGGATGACCTATGTGTACGGAACACAAGATTTGTTATGCAGACTGCATAATAGGGTGGGAAATGATGGCATTTTGGTCATCAAATACCGATCAAAAAATGACGCTTCATTGTGCAACACATTGTATTGTGTTGTTGGATCCGTCTGTTCAACACTTGTTTGGAAACTAGAGTGCATTTGCTACCCTACTCTCGTGATACATAGGCCTAGAGGAAAATAGATCAAATTTTTTTGTTAGAATGAACATAAGACTCTAATCTCTAAGTAAATCAACATTTTTTTTCTCCTGCATGCATAAGCGTACCAAGGAAAATTTCACTCTTTTTAATTGGGATGAAATTATAATCCAGAAAATTGAACTTCTTGAAAAAAACCAGTTCAATTTGGTTTTCGGAAACTTTTTCCGTACGGGTTGATTTTTATAAATTGTGAGAAGAAATGAATAAAATTCTATTTTCATCCATGCTAAGGACTAAATCAGATCACAGCCGTCCAAAACCCCTCACCCTAATTTGCTCAAAATTCCTTACCAGTCACCAGTTACCAGATCTTCTCCCTAAGCGCTCTCTCTCCCTCTCTCTCTCTGCAAGGGGTGAAGACGAAGCCAAGGACCCCTGCTGCTCTAGTGGTGATAATCGATTACCTGAAACTTATCTCTATCTCTCGTGCTTGAAGATCTATCACCTAAGAAGTCAAGAAGGGAAGAAAAGAAGCTTGAGAAGAAAAACACGTAAGGTAGATTTCTGATTTCTAAACCCAAAGGCTGAAAATTTGACGGTTTTGTTTCTTATATACATGGTGTAAGATCTCGTTTTTGTTATTTTTCTTTATGATATTGTTTTCTATACACATGATGTTTGTTATATACCTGGAGGTTAGAGCATCTCTTTCGTTTTTCTTCTGTCGCGTTTGGTTGCTGGATTTTATCCATTTGAAGAAGCTAGAGCCATGTTGAAATATGTAGTAACGATTTTCGTCCTTCCTATGCAAGCTTTTACTTGGGAGAGAGGGGCAAATGGTTTAAGAGAAATTCCAAACAGAGCTTTGATTCTCACTTTCTTTCTTACTAAAAGTTGGGCACACACTGTGAGTGTGCATGCGTGCAGTTGAATTTGTGAGGGTGTGAAAGTGAGATAGTTTGCTCAAGGAATTTTATTATTTTGCCCACACTGTTCTTCATTTTTACATGATAACATATGTAGACATGTTGAAATATGTACTAAGTTGATTCTAACACAGCGAAGATGTTTGAGTTTTAAAATGATTTCTCGACCCACGTTCGATAACATACTACGTTGGTTGAATGGATCCACATGTTAAAACATGACGAGTACATTAGATGATTACAACACGAGACCCTAGGTGGGGTAGCCGCACCTCACCCTCTTACCACAATCTGTTCCCACCTTGTTCATCCCTATCCACATCAGTGGATTTGGATTCGGTAGAATATCGTATATACAAGGGGAATAGTGGCAAATCAATGGCAGATATCAGCAATTCTGGATTTTATTTAGCAGTAGAGATGGGTTTCTTGTGTTGTCCATTGGATTGATCTATAGAGTTGATACTCATACCAATGAAAGCATGCCTTTCACCTTCAGATAATTAGAGAAGGTTATACATGAATGTTCGTTGTGGTTCTTGGGCCTTGGCTTGAATCTGTTGTCAGTTAATGGGCTCTGAAATATCCTAGATTCCTCCTTTTCGAAAACCTGACACCAACTTCAAGTCTGTAGGCTCATGTAAATTCAAAAGTTCTCACCGAAGGCATGACAGTTGGTATCGTTGGGAGCATATCAACGCGTCTTAACGTATATTGGATTGAGAACTCGTGCTTTCTTTGGTTCCTTAGTGTTTGGGCGGATTCAGTATCTCTCTGTATATTTATTCTGCTTTTAGTTTATGGCCTCCAAAACCGGAGACCAACTTTAAGTACCAGATAATTCAAATGTTTTGTGGTTGGTGTGGTTGGGATCATAATATCACTCAAAAGTTAACACGTATGGAATTGAGAACTCATTTCTAACTTGGTTCCTACCATTTTGCCAGCTTGACTGTCTGCGCCGAGACCTCTGATGTGGCCATTTCTATCCTTTGAGAATGCCACTCCTTTTGCTTATTGATTAATGCCTACAGGATAAACGAAATTTGATTTAAGACATTTATATTAGAACTTTGGTGGAGCAAGGGTTGAATGTGCTTATGACTCCCCTTGTGTATTCTGTGCAGAAGTATTGTTTGGGGGAGTCTACAGAATAAAGGGGTGCACATTAGCATTCTATGATTTATGATTCTTTTTGTTTTGCTAAGATGGAGGTTCGTCGAATGATATGCAGGAGTTAGAGGATATATCATGGAGGCTCAATCATGTGAAACTGTTTCTCCTCAGCCTCGGGTTAAAGCCGTATTTCGCCTTGGATCAGAAATGCATTCTGTCCAGGCAAACAAAGGAATTCTTTCTGAGCAATTAGTTTTGATGAAAGAGGAGAGCATGAGCATACTGAAGGACTTCGTCACCAAACATAATGTGCCAAATGATGTCCCTGACGAAACAGATGATATCTCCTCAGAAGATGATGGTGAAACCGCTGAAAACATTACTGTGAAATCGAAAAAGCAGCGGAAGTAACTGTACACAGTTTTCGAGCTTGAGTTTTATACCAGAACATGCATGATAAGCTGCTGTCGTGGTTGAGAACTGTCTAAACTAAAAGTAAAGCGTTTGTCGCTCATGTTTGAGACGAGAGTTATGTTTCTTTCCTCTATCTGCACCTCAATATTAGAGTGTAATCACGAATCATCATGGGTTGGCCTCATTGTCAAACTGTAATGTCTGCTTAGGTTTGGTTTATGATTGCTAAAGCATGATGCACTTTGTTCCAGTTTTTGCTCTTGCATATATCACTTTCAACCGAATTATCCCATTTTCATGGGAATTTACTCATCGCAGAGGGACGCATAGAGGAACATAAATCCTCTCGATCCAGAAAATAAGTTCCGGTGTCATTTTTGTGAAACTATTACCCCGAGCCAGGCAGGTGGTGATTAGTCGTCATCGAATGGTTTTTGAGAAAGATGTTTATGTAAAGCTTTTAGTTTTTTTCTCTGCCTTTCTTAAGTACTTCTCAAGCATCTACTTGGTAACTAACACGAGAAACAAGATCTTGTTATTCATCAAAATAATGTTATTTTGACTATTAAAATTTTGTTCAAATGGTGAGGCAGTATTTGGAAAGTATTTAAGCAACATTTTGGTATCTAAAATGACACCGTTTAGCAGACAATAGTTGTGCACAAAATGGTTTTTTCTATCTAGAATGAAGCCTAGGGATGGAATGGACGGAAATCTGCTGTGCATAGTACATAGTAGAATATTTTGCACACTAAAATGGGAGTTATCTCTTGCTATCCCTTATTGGTTGGGAAGGAGATTTGGATCGCTACTTACTTAGAATGAAATGAAGGAAAATGAGGGAGATTGAAAAAGACGGGAGGTTCATATTTCATTCTTATGAATGGTCGATTCCTTAAGAATGACTGGAGACCTAAGTCTAGGTGTCTAGACATATGAAACTGTATCATTTTAATGTGTAGCAGGTTTTACTGTGAGTTGTACATAATAAATTCTTTGGTTCCGAATGAATGAAACATTGATTATGACAATGTCAATCAAATTAAAAGGATGATTTTTTATTGCAAAATTTGGGAAAACAAATAAAATGAAGAATATTCAGCCAAAAGGTTGCAGAAAACAAACCGTTTGCACTGTACTTCGCACTGAACGAAGCATCAAACAAGGAGTGAAGGGTTGCGCACTGCGCACCGGCAGGTATACCCCTCCATAAATTCCCGCCAAACTCCCGCCGTCTGAAACAGGTTTTCCCCCCAATTTCCCGCCTTCTTCCTCCACTTTATACTTGCATTTGCGTAGCGCCCTTTACCCATCCATCCAGCCTCTCTCTCTCTCTCTCCCCGATGGCTTTACGTCGCCCCGCAAATGGCCGATCACCGCTGGTGAACCCACAACGGCAAATCACATCTTTCTTTACCAAGTCCTCTTCATCCCCTTCACCTTCCCCGCCCGTTCTCCTCTCCAAACAAACCCCTAAATCTCACCCTAAAAGGAGTCCCAGTCCCTGCCCAACCACTCCTTTACCTCTTCAAACCAAACAGAAGAAGAAGAAACCCGTCCTAATCATCGGCTCAACTCCGTCTTCCCCTCCAACACCAGACACCACCAGTATATTGTACGGTGCTGAGGTGGTGAACAAGAGGATTAAAATTTACTGGCCGCTTGATCAGTCTTGGTACGAGGGTTCCGTTAAGTCTTTTGATAAAATCTCCGGTAAGCATTTAATTCAGTATGACGATGCTGAGGAGGAGCTTTTGAATCTCGCAAAGGAAAAGATCGAGTGGGTAGAGGAAACTACCAGAAGGTTCCGCCGGTTGCGTCGTGTCTCCGTAATCGAAGATGATGAAGAGGCGGTGGACAATGCGGAGGAGGCAGAAAGTGGCGGGGGCGGTGATGATTCGGCCGATGAAGACTGGGGTAAGAATGTGGAAACAGAAGTAGCCGAGGATCTTTTGGACATTATGGATTTGGAGGAGGAAGAGGAGGACGATGATGTGGGAAGAACGAAACGAACACCCGCGAAGTATTCAGAATCAAGAAAGCGGAAGTTAACTGGAGGGAAGTTAGGTGATGCGAAGAAGAGCAAAAGTGCTTCAGATGGCAATGGAGGCAAAATGGTGGAGCGCATAGATAATGGCAGTAAGTCATGGAGTTTAAGGTTTTACTAATGTACTTGAAATCAGAAGGAAAATTAATAATCTGAGGACGTTTACGCATAAAGAATGAGGTCTAACAAATGGGACATGTTTCTTCAAGTTTCGGTTAAGTCTGTTTTCAATATGTGATGTGACCCTCACTGTGACTGAGTATCACTGAAACACCATCTAAAAACCAGACTTGCTATACAAACTGTATAGGCAATTTGGATATATACTCTCTAAAGGCAAAGGTACTCATGAATGTCCTAAATTTGTTTTCTCAACCATTACGCGGTTCATATTTCATACGAGCTCATAAGTTTCATCGTTCATGGTATGCATTCCATGTGCTTTCTTCTTACCCACTGCTACTGGCGGTAGGCTACCGCTGTGACTCCTTTTTCATCTCAAGCATAAGCTTGAATGTTGCTGTGTATTGAGTGTAGACATCCTCTTTTTAGGTGGAAAGGCATCTCATCCCGTGGATGGTATTTTAATGGGGGATTCATCGGAAAGGTTTGGCAAGCGCGAAACACAGAAGTTGCGCCTCCTTGGGGAGTAAGTTTATATTGGATCTTGTAGCTTGCTTTTTCCTTGGTTTATCATCATGTATTGATCCTTTGGAAGAGAAAAGCATAAAAGATTATTATGCACTGTTCCTTTATAGTCATGCACTAACTTTTTAGGTGTATCCACAACTTGCTTTGTTGTTTCTACAGAGAGCGTAGGGACGCTAATAGAAGACGTCCGGGAGATGTAAATTATGATCCAAGGACTCTCTACTTACCTCCTGATTTTTCTAAGAGCTTAAGCGGCGGCCAGGTTATAATTAGATGACAACTAGTTTGGAGATTTGTTATCTATTTTGTTAGGTGTAACGCAGTTCATTACTATGGGTCGTTTGTCTTTTGTAGAGACAATGGTGGGAGTTTAAGTCAAAGCATATGGATAAGGTTCTATTTTTCAAGGTAATAGCTGTTGTTACCAGGGGGGAATGTGACTTTCATCTAGTTACTCATGTTCATCCAATGGAATGATAATCATTTGATCATTGTTGGAGCAGATGGGCAAGTTTTATGAGCTTTTCGAAATGGATGCACATGTGGGAGCAAAAGAACTTGATTTGCAGTACATGAAGGTATCATTTGGTTCAAGTGCATTGCATACATTGCTTGAGATTTTATTAAATCAACCCTCCAGATTGAATCTCAATTAGTGTCAAAGTGAACACAGTTCGTCCACCCAGACAAGAACTTGGTTTAGTAGCTCTTTTCAGAAGGCACAGAAGCTGTCCTTATTTTTTTCTTTAGACTGGACATTGTTCTTTGTTATACCCTCCTCTGGAAGAGCCTGTTAAATTGTTTAAATAGGACAGACCAGTAGACTACCTTAAAGCACATACATAGAGATTTCTCATATGAGTTTAGTCGGTTATTTGGATGGAATATTACTCTCTTGATTTATTCCGCACGTTTATGTTTGGCATCCAACCACATTTCAGGGAGAACAGCCTCATTGTGGATTTCCCGAAAAGAATTTCTCAGTGAATGTAGAGAAGTTGGCTCGGAAGGTTTGCCCACCCCCATTTTCTTTGTTTGAATACTTCTGTATATTGGGGTTATGTATCTAGCTAATCTGAGTTTCCTCGATGGATCAGGGGTATCGGGTTCTTGTTGTTGAGCAGACAGAGACACCTGAACAGATGGAGGTTCGTCGCAAGGAGAATGGTTCTAAAGACAAGGTTGTATTTGATTCAAGGGTGTCATAAAGATATTCTCTTTTTAGAAATCTTTAGCTGTGTTGAGGTTGACATTTACCCTTGTTGTATAGGTTGTGAAACGGGAAATATGTGCCGTGGTCACAAAAGGAACAATAACTGAGGGAGAAGGGATGTCATCGAACCCCGAAGCTTCTTACTTGATGGCGGTGACGGAAAGCTGTCAAACTTCAGCAAACCAACAGGACCGAATCTTCGGCGTTTGTGTGGTTGATGTTGTTACAAGCAAGGTTATCCTTGGTCAGGTCAGTTTTGAATCTGAAAGTGCACTGATGCTCTTTGGTTTCATGTTTTGTGTGGAATTTACCAGTCAATGATCAATGCAACCAGCAACATCTGTTCCAAGGATGTGGATGCAAGTAAATATGCTTGAGAAAATTTTGATCTTTATGGTGTGAGCTGAGTGGATTAACAGTGTCTTAAGCCCATGGGCCAATAGAGCACAGCCTTATTGGGTAGAGATAAGGAGTTTCCTTGGCAAAATACTTTGCCCATTAATGGATGTCTACTGCACGGACATGTGGTTCAATGTTCACATAGATTTTGTGTGCAGTAGAGTTTTAGTTTTTGCATGTATGTAAGGGAGAATGTACGTCTGGCAAAAGTGAACACAGCACTTGGTTATTTGGCTTATTGTAGGAGTTGGTTGATTATGATATGGTCCAAGTCTGTCATTTTAAGTTTTTTAACTTCAGTGAGCTTGCTTCTATGTTAACAGTTTCAAGATGATCCGGAGTGCAGTACCTTGTGTTGTTTACTCTCTGAACTAAGGCCAGTGGAAATTATAAAGCCTGCTAAACTGCTTAGCCCTGAAACTGAGAGAGTGCTGTTGAGACATACAAGAAGTCCTTTAGTTAACGAGTTGGTTCCCCTTCTGGAATTCTGGGACGCTGAGAAAACTGTTTCTGAAGTCAAGGTTATCTACAGCCGTAGTAAAGAATCAAATTTGCATGTTAGTGGATCCTCTTCAGAAGATGGCTTCAGCTCGTTACCAGATGCATTGTCAGAACTTGTGAATGCAGGCTATGATGGAAGCTATGCACTTTCAGCTCTTGGAGGCACTCTTTTCTACCTGAAGCAAACTTTTCTGGATGAAACTTTGCTCAGATTTGCAAAGTTTGAGTTGCTTCCATGCTCTGGTTTCAGAGGTATTGGCCAAAAGCCATACATGGTGCTTGATGCAGCTGCACTCGAGAATCTTGAGATATTCGAGAATAGCAGAAACGGAGACTCTTCAGGGTAACCTTGCCATGTTCAGATATACTTTTTAATGTCAATAACTTTAACCTAATTTTAAGGTGATTTACTTGTCTGTGTAGGACATTATATGCACAGTTGAACCATTGTGTGACAGCATTTGGAAAGAGGTTACTCAAAACATGGCTTGCAAGACCTTTATATCATTTGGATTCCATTAGAGAACGTCAGGATGCTTTAGCAGGCCTGAAGGTAAACTTGGTATCTTTTCTTCGTGTTTAGTGAATTGTGCAGTTGTGCCATGAATCCAAAATTGGAGGTGGGGTTGGTTTGGGGGAAACCATACTAATGCATAAGGTAGAAGATATGCCGAGAAAAAGTTCATTTCAGCCCTTGCGAGAAAAGAAGATAGTGAATAGTCATACTTGATGTTTGCCTTCTCCATATCCATATATGCAGCTGAAATTTGTGCTCGAGAACAGTGATCTGCTTAACTCTGCTATCAGATTGGTAAACAAATTTAGGAAATGCTATCTGGAAAGAAAAGAATAATATATTGTGTGCTGCTAATCTTCTTTTTTCCATTTATGCATACTTTTATTGACATCTGTTTGGCATATCTCCTGATATATAGTGGTGTTGTTAGGGACTTAATCTACCATTTGCACTTGAATTTCGAAAAGATTTGTCCAGGCTTCCAGACATGGAGCGGTTGCTGTCTCGCATCTTTGCTAGTAGGTAAGATACGCATTATTGTTAACTTACTACTCTCTGTGATTGCCTCTTAAGATTTACATCCACTGATTTCCATGTTTACAGTGAAGCCAATGGAAGGAATGCAAATAAAGTAGTTCTATATGAGGACGCGGGAAAGAAACAGCTGCAAGATTTCATATCAGCTTTGCGTGGCTGCGAATCAATGAGCCAAGCATGCTCTTCGCTTGGTGTCATTCTGGAAAATGTTGAATCTAGGCTGTTACATCATTTGCTAACTCCTGGTACAATTGGCATTGGAGTTTGGAAACTTAGGACCCAAATCTTGGTTTTTATCTTATGCATATCTTCTGTGTGCAGGTCAAGGTCTTCCTGTTGTGCATTCAGTTTTGAAACATTTCAAGAATGCCTTTGATTGGGTGGAAGCAAACAATTCTGGGCGTATAATACCTCGTGAAGCGGGTGATAAGGAATATGATTCTGCATGTAGGACAGTTTTGGAGGTGGAGTCGAGTTTGAAAAAACACTTAAAGGAACAGAGGAATTTACTTGGAGATCCATCGGTAGGAACTTGATTGCAAATTACCTCATAGTTGATCTTACTGGAGGCTTCTTCCACATTCGATTATTTCGAAGTGAACTAATACTTCTGATCTATTTTAGATAAATTATGTAACTATTGGAAAGGATGCTTACCTTTTGGAAGTCCCTGAAGATTTGAGTGTGAGCATTCCCCAGAATTATGAATTACGGTCATCCAAAAAGGTAAGTGGCAACCCTTGTATCTGTGAGTTATTAAACTACTTCTACTTGTCACATCTAGTTTGTAGATCCTGATATCTAGTCTGTATAATCAAGAGATGTTATGGCATTGTGGTGAATTTTTTCTTTCCTTTGTCTGTCCAGCTTGGAGCATGCGTACTGTTCATATAATTGTCACTGCCTGTATAATCATGCAAGTAAATAGTACGTCTTATAAGCTCATGTCTAACATATCTTGCATTGGTTGGTCAGATGTAGTCGGAAAGTTGGAATACCATTCTTTCTATGGTTCTTTTCTTTTTTTCCTGATAAGTAGTTGGAATTTCTATTTCCACTAAGAAATACTGTGGAAGCAATCTGGAGAAGGTCAGCTATTGGATGATTGGGGAAATAGCACTAAGTTTGTTTCAAGTGTATTCAGTTTTTTATTTTTAGGTTACTTTATTGCCCTTAACTGATGGCGTGGCAATCATATGGAAGGATAAAAGTTTTGGTCGTGACTAATAGAAGTTCATAGGTCAAGGCACTGTCTCTAAGTTTGGGAGCCCCTCCCACGAATCGATGATGTATGCAGGGCTTTTCTCGGTACTGGACTCCAACTATTAAGAGGTTGATAGGAGAACTCTCACAAGCTGAATCTGAAAAGGAGTCTATGCTGAAAAGCATTCTTCAGAGGCTGGTTGGACACTTTTGTGAGCATCATAATAAGTGGAGACAATATGTTTCTGCAGTTGCAGGTATTTCTTCCTTTTCTTTTGCGTATGAAATGGAAGCTTGTTTTATGGTAGTCCTCAGTCGTTGAAACCTTACTTTTTTGCCTTGGTGCTTGTCTTTGTTGTCTCTTCTCTTTCTAGAGTCTAGACCACTCTTTAACATGTACACAATACTATTTTACTAGCTGTTTTATTAAGTATATGAACTCTTTAATTTCATCTTACATGGTGGGTGGCTTACGTGTCGCAGAACTCGATGTTTTGATAAGCTTAGCAATTGCCGGTGACTATCATGAAGGACCCACGTGCCGGCCCGTTTTCTCAGGGTTGCCATGTCCAGATGAAGTGCCTTGCCTCTCTGCTAAAAGTTTAGGCCATCCAGTTTTAAGAAGTGATTCTCTAGGCAGGAGCTCATTTGTCCCTAATGATGTTACTCTTGGCGGTTCTGGTCATGCAAACTTCATTCTGCTTACTGGTCCTAATATGGGCGGCAAGTCCACTCTTCTGCGCCAGGTTTGCTTGGCTGTAATTTTGGCCCAGGTAAGTTCTCATTGGTGTGACCTCTGTGGTTTGGCTTATTCTCTTTTGTTTTGTTGCCTTCAATTCTACTTCTTTTCCAGATAGGAGCTGATGTCCCGGCAGAAAGCTTTGAAATGTCACCTGTTGACCGAATCTTTGTTAGGATGGGCGCAAAAGATCATATTATGGCTGGCCAAAGCACATTTCTAACAGAGCTTTTGGAGACTGCATCTATGCTGGTGAGTTTTCTTGTAATCAAGCTAATAAATTTGTTTACAGAACAGTGGATTAACCACTTTTAGTCCTAGAAAAGATAACTTCGAAGTTATTTTGGTCTGCTTCTCAGCATGTAAATTTTTCAAATTTATCTCACAGCATACGATAATGGATATGCTTCGTTGTTTAACTATTTTCATTGTACCAAAATAATGTATTGTTATTGCAGTCGTCGGCGACCCGCAATTCACTTGTGGCATTGGATGAACTTGGACGCGGGACATCAACTTCAGATGGGCAAGCCATAGCGTAGGTTTTAGTAAACGAGTTATTGAGAAATGCTACTACCTTTAGATCGATTCAAGTTTCCGTTATTGGTTCCATATCACTGCCCTTGTTTTCAAGCTGAAGTGAAAAAGTCCCGTTGATCTCAGTGGTTTATATACATTTTTTCGACAGGGAGTCGGTACTTGAACATTTCGTCCACAAGGTGCAGTGTCGAGGAATGTTCTCAACTCACTATCATCGATTAGCTGTAGACTATCAGGAGGACCCCAAAGTATGGCTTCTCTTGTTTTAGATTTTCCTCCCAATATTGAAACTCTCTTCCAAGATGTAAACAACTGTTTGATTTACTTGCAAAAACTCTTTCTATACGCCTTTCACCTTTGTATTAGATTTGGCCATTAAAAGACTGAGCAGGATTAAGTCTTCACAGAATATCTGCAGTTTTATCTTGTGCTTCTCAGATGTATTTTGTATCGGCAGCGATTTCTGATTTGATTACTGCCACAATATTTTTCCTTCTGAGGTTGCAATAATGACTCAAAGTTTTTATGCATGTCCTTTATCTGAGTCATCTTATTTGTCTCATGTCTAGGTCTCCCTAAGCCATATGGCATGCCATGTTGGAAAAGGAGTTGCAGGTCTGGAGGAAGTTACCTTTCTTTACAGGTTGACACCTGGTGCATGCCCCAAAAGCTATGGCGTCAATGTCGCACGGCTAGCTGGTAACTTCTTTTTTGATTTCCCTCAGCATCTTATTGTATTCAATACGAGCAGCAGAGCCTTGGTAGTTGGGACTCGAACTTAAGGTTATAAATTGATTTATTGTTGCATTTTCAAGGTGGTATAACTTTGCCAATGGTATAAAGCCTGTGTTGACTATTTCATGGATAATTTGCAATCCAAAAGAAGCCTATAACTTGGAGGAGACGAAAGCAGAAAACCTTAAAATGTTAAAATGCAATGTTTGGACATATTGCAGAGGCTTATCATTCTTTTGCAGAAAAATGTCATCTGCAGGGCCTTTTGCTTATGTAACCCTTTTTTTTTTTTGTTAAAATTCATCTTGAGTTGCTGTTGTATGCTTCAGAAACTTTACTACAAAATGAAAAATGATGTTCTTACGAGCATTATTTCAGGACTTCCTGACGCTGTATTATGCAAAGCTGCTGCCAAGTCTCAAGAGTTTGAAGGAAGGTTCGGTAAACACAGGAAGGGGTTGAAGGACAAATTGCCCATTCAAAGTTGGGAAGTCAAAGTAACCAGTCTTATCCAACATTTAAGTGAATTCGCATCGAATATGAGTTCATACGAGGCTGCTGAGAGAGTAGGTCTCAGTCCACTGTATGAACTGCAGCATAGAGCAAGGATCCTTCTGAAGCAAAGCTAGAACAGTAACTATTCATGTTTACTCTTGTACAGTTGCAATCTGGTATTTTTGGATAACTTTCTCAACCCCAAATCGACATGGGTTGAAGATGCCTCTGGAGCTTGTTTTTTCTTTATTAGTTGAGGGAACAATTACTACATGGAACCCTTGCGCATTATCTACAGCCTGAGACACCAGGAGTAATGTATTTTTTACTCCACTTGGGAGATTATGTGGTCACATGATGTGGTTTCAAGAGGTCTGCTTTGGTCCCATTAGAGAGATTGTACCTTTTTGGTTTGTCCATGCCCTTGTGGTGTGGTTTCAGGGGGCTTGTTTTTGTTACCATTGGAGAGATTGGAACTACTTGAAATGAAATTCCAAGCTACAAACCGAAAGATTGTTGGTCCTTGCCCAACTGTAGTCCCATTTTGGCTGGGAATTGAGCTGAATTTTGTATTCCAAGTGCAGTGCAACTAAAAGTTATATAATTTGTATTTCAGTTGTATTGACCGTTTTTTTTCTTTTGAATGAATGTGGATTACATGGTGTAATCACTGTTTTAGAGGGAAAAATGAAAACAGTAATTTTTTCTTGATTCCCAGTGGCGCAAGAGATGGGAATCAGGAAACATATATCAGCATGGAATATGGATTGTATCAATATCTAATTGCGAGTGGAGAGTCAGTCGGGAGTGTAATACAAGTCTGATGCTGATCATTGTCTTCCTCTTCGTCTTAACGCCTGATGATGATTTGGATGGCTGCGACTACCCGCACGAGCATGTACATAGGGAGAAGAATCCCGCTAGCCCTTAAAATATTCAACTGCACGCAAAACGTTCTCTTCCCAATCAAATTAATCGTTTAGGGAGAAGTGGCAAAAAAAATCTTGTTCTACTTACGGTAGCAAGTGTGGAGGGGTAATGTTCTGTTCCTCCTGTAAATACAGCAAAGAGGGGTCTGCCTAGCAGCAGAACTGTGAACTGCATCAGAACAGAGAGAGAGAGAGAGAGAGCATAAGAAACTTGTCATGCAAAGAGGCCTAATTTTTCAAAACGTGGTGGTGGTTGGTGAGAGATAGTGGTTAGGGGCTGGTGATGAGTAGCTGAGTTTAACTAACTTTAACTGTTTCTGGTAGTATCTCTCAAATACATGAAATACTATCACCATTCAATAATATAGAACTCACAACGAGAGCCATTGATCTGCAGCAAGTGGTACTCCAATCGGTGGGAGCCGATGACTGCTCTGTGTAGTAGTAGTTGGTTTCAATCATTAGGCTATCGGTTTCGGCCATGCCTTCTAATCCTCGATTTTGATGCTCTCCCTCTCTTCTTGGAACTTCCAAGCTTCCCCTGTTTCCATTATTTGATAAATTACAGCAAGCATACATGGAGAGAGAGTATATAGCGTGTCATGATGTAATTGTGTATAGATATAATTACACATGGGTGTAAAGTAAGGTGTTGTTTATGTGAGAGAGAGAGAGAGAGAGAGAGAGAGAGAGAGTACCTGATGGTGAGAATGGTGGCATCAATAATCAGGTGGGACTTGTTTGGAGGAGCTGTGTAGCCTGGTTCAAATTTCTGTAACCAACACAAATGCCTTTTTCCAATAAGCAAAGGACTGGACCGAACTTCACTGGACCATAGTAATATATAGTATAAAAAAAGAAACCCTTTCAATTTAAATTTCAAACTTTCAAAAACCTTGGGATGCAAACAAAGGTTTAAATAGTATAGGAATCGGAAAAAGGGAGGAGGAAGAAGAAGAAGATGTGTAGCTTAAAGAGAATGTGTTTGGACGCATGATCAAGTAGAGTTGGTTAATTACGCATGCTTTGTCATAATCACGCCTTACCCCCTATTTCTTTGCGCTTGTGCGCGCGCGCGCGCACAGAGAGAGAGAGAGAGAGAGAGAGAGAATCAGAAGCGATCAACAGATAATACACAAATTTAATCCAACTCCCGGAAGTAGAAGAAAGCAAAATTGATGTAAATATTGTGCTGAAAGCAACGAAATTCAAACACACACACAATCACAGACAAAAAAAAAAGCTATATAAATTGTTCTCCAAATGGACAAGAGATCATACCTGAAGACAGATTTCACAAGTTGTATTGCCCTTTTCGTTACACCACCTTTGTATGCAATCTCTGTGCGCAAACTGGCAAACAAATCATAAACACACAAACAAACATCATATATATATATATATATATATATATATATATATATATATATATGTATGTATATGTATATCACGGTAACAAAAACAAAGCACAGGTAGGAAAACATCATATTATATAGACATAAGCCCTGAATTTGTAGATACCATAACAGTTCCAGAACAAGCACAAGGAGCTTCCATGGTTTTGCAGCTCTCCAACTCTTCTTCGTGACAGATTCTACACGAAACCACTATTGCAGAAGATGGTTTCAAATCATCCACATACAAAACAACATCTCCCATATTCTTTTCCATATTTCTGTTTCTTTCCCTCTCTCTCTCTCTCTCTCTCTCTCTCTCTGATGTCTTATACTTTATATAACAGAAAAAAATCGTTGAAATTCCAAATGTGCCCTTTGGTTGTTTAATTTGAACTCAGTACATGTACTTTTTTATTTATAGGTATTTTTCTCTATCTAGAGTAAAATATTCTCTAATTCATTATAGATAATTCAAATAATTTAAAAATATATCGTCTGTTTCACTCATTTATTAAAAAATAAGATTCTAATTTGAATATAATCATTGAATCAATTTGACTTTTTAGATTTGATATTTCACAAACAAATTTAGGAACTGAATCTCTAGAACTATATATATATATATATATATA
>JABCMJ010015782.1:0-24865 GCA_014822125.1 Arbutus unedo
CAATTTTTTTACCCCCTCCAAAACTTATCCCCCTGCCTTTCCCTCCATCCAAACGGGCCATAAGGGTTAAGACTTTCCACTGGACACCAAATGCTGCATTTTTCGATATAGCAAAATAGAGAGAGAGAGAAATACTGGTTCAAATTTCAATGGACTTGCTGACTCCGATTTCTAGATTTTGGTGACCGTCGCACGACTTGCACTGATTGTCAAGTGGAGGAGACGACTCAGACGAGGAGTGGAGGATCTTCAGTTCTTGGAAAGTTGAAAAGATTGAAACCCTTTTGATTTTTACCGATTGCCTATTTCAATTTATGTTTTGTTTTTTTATTTTTAATAATTATTTTTTAAAATTAGACAATTGGGCTAAAAATTTAGTTGGGACATTTTTATAATGGGGCCCTGTTTAGTAGGGATAAAAATTTTGGGCCTTTTTTGTAAGAACTAAAAATTATTGAGGGCCCTCATTTTGGACCTTTCTTGAGGGGGTCCTAGGCGTAGCTTGGTGGGCTTCCTCATTGGGTCAATCCTGATTCTAAGTTCAATTGGTCTAGGACTTCTCATCCTTATATGAGTAGAACATGTCTTGATATATTTGGCGCTCTATTCTATCTCCAATTCAATATTGGTAATCGCCCTCCTCGAGTTGGTCGTAACGTGAACCGCTTTTGTCAAGTCGGTGACTTACCAAACCGTCTTTCTCAGGTTGGTTGGTCAACGAATCGCCTTTCTTAGGTTGGCTGTACTAGGAATTGTCATTCTCAGATCAGCTCTACTCTCATGTGATCATCACACACGCACGTGTGTGAGAGCATTTTGCTACCTAATTGAACTAATTATTTGAGAAAAAACATAATAATCTTTATCTAAGTTTTACCTCATTTAATTTCTCCCAGCTTTGTCTGCTTCTCGCCGAGTTGACAGAATAGGCCAAGCTATAAAACTCCACGTAGGTAGATATTTTGCTCTCGAATACGTATATCTGTAACCGTCGCTTGGAATCTATACCATTGCATTTAATATGATTTGACATAATAACAACTTTTCTGGGAGCGACGCGCTCATCATGCATGCCAACCTAGAACGTCATAATTACCTTTTTAAAACATATTAATTTAAAAAAAAAAGAATTTAAAGATTTCCAAATTTCTTCTTACCCTTCGTCTTCTAGGCTTCTCTTCTATGAGACTTTTCATACTGTTCATCGCCATTTCTAGAGCTCTAGTGAATTCAGGAACTCCGATATCTCATCATCTCTTTGTAACTTCTAATTAGCACACATATTTGCATATCTAATTGCCATTCTTAGATTAGCTCTACTCTCTCGTGATCATTACACATGCACGTGTGAGAGCATCTCGCTACCCAACTGAACTAATTATTTGAGAAAAAACATAATAATCTTTATCTAAATTTTACCTCATTCAATTTCTCCCAACTTTGTCTGCTTCTCGCCGAGCTGACGGAATAGGCCAAGCTATAAAACTCCACGTAGGCAGATATTTCGTTCTCGAATACATATATCTCTAACCATCACTTGGAATATATATCATTGCATTTAATACAATTTGACATAATAGCAAAATTTTTGGGAGCGACGGGCTCATCATGCATGCCAACCCAAAACGTCATAATTACCTTTTTAAAACGCATATCAATTTAAAAAAAAAAGAATTTAAAGATTTCCAAATTTCTTCTTACCCTTCGTCTTCCATGCTTCTCTTCTGTGAGACTTTCCATACTGTTCATCGTCATTTCTAGAGCTCTAGTGAATTCAGGAACTCCGATTTCTCATCATCTTTTTGTAACTTCTGATTAGTACACATATTTGTATATCTGATAGCTTAGACATGGTTAATTCTGAGTTTTTGGCTGAAATCGCACGAAATGTATGTTTCTCCTTGTTGCAAGAAAATTCGGTTAAAAGAATATTTTGGGAAGACTTTGTGACTCCCGGATGATATATGAAGTTATTTCGAGATCGAAGCAAAGTGTTGATATGATTGAAGTTCGGGAAGAAAGAAATAAAGTATCCAAAGAAGCCAATGAGTGTTGCTGTCAAAGTTAATGAACTGAGCTAAAACATATGAATGAAGTCTTTAAAACATTTGAACGATGTGCCTAACCTAGGACAACCCATGTCCTATGTTGAAAAGTCCAAAGTAAGAAATACAGAAGGGATGTTATATGTTGAAAAGCCAAGTCAGAAATCCAAAGAAAAGTATCATCCAAATATCTTTCAATAACATCCAGATGTTCTGATCAAAAGAGAAACATCTTGAAGAAATATCGGGATGTTCTGATAAAAAAGAAGAAGAAACATCCGGATGTTTTCTACTTACATCTGAATATTTTAAAAGCAAATTGAAGAATTATGAAGCAAAGGAGGAAAATATCCGGATGTTCTGTTCGAAAATCAGCCACTATTGTTGGCTTTTTAAAGCTACTTTTTGGATTTTCAGCCACTTTTTGGACCATTTTCCAAGAAAAATATCTCGGCCACTTTGAGGGCCAATCAACCTGGGTCACTTGGGCTAAATGATGTCATGAAGTTGTCTTTTTAGCAAAACTTAGAGGCTAAGCAAGGATTTGTTCAAGATATTTTGCTTCAAGAGGAGAAAAGCTAGTTCTATAAATAGGACCCTTGATCTAATGAGAAAATATACAATTTTTAGAGATAGATAGGGGGAGATAGAAAGTATTGGTAGGAGTAGAGATAGTTCTTTCTAGTTCTGTTTTATTTCTTGTTGTAGTTTCCTTTCAATGTTTTGAGGATTGAAGTATCCTTTCAAGGTTTTGAGGATTGAAGTATTATAAACCTATTTTCATTTTCATTCCGAGTTATGTCAATGTCTTTCATGCTTCTTATCTTCATTTCCATGGTAGTCTAAGTTCTTAGGCTTGGTCTTGTGATGATTTTCATATTATGACCTAAGCATGTTTGATATCTTCTATTAAGGTTTTCAAAACTTGTTGGAGAATAATCATTGTTTCTTCTTTTGAAACTAAAATGAAGTGTTAAGTCCTTAATTGGGTGTGCACAAAGTGATTTTGGTACATCCAATACTTGAGTTGATGTTCTTCATATTTAGACTACTTGTCTCGGAACAAACTCATTCTAAAACATATCCTTAGTTTCAAATGGATTTCAAGCTTGTTAATGGATTGACTCGAGTTTTTATTTTGCGAAACAAAAACGGAGTGTTATTCTTTTGATTAGGTATCGTCATCGAGCTTTGGTATATCTAATACTTGAGTCAATGTCCTCCGTATTTTGGACCTTTTGTTATTAAACTCAAATTGATCCAGAAGCGCGTTGTTGATTCAAAACTGATTTTCATAGATATATATTCCGGCCAAGAACATTTGACTTTGTTCTTGATTGAGTGATAGAAATAAGTATTTGATGTCTAAGTAATGGATGAAATAAGTCGCAGGACCATGCCTTCTCTTTATTTAATCATTTATCGTTTTAACATTTCATTTCTTGGATAATAATCCACAAATCCGAATGATCAAGGTTTGGTGTTCTAACAGCCGCAATCGTGCAAAATACTTTGCCAAGATTCAAGCCGTAATCTGTTTCCCTGAGAATTGATCCCCGCAACTTCTCCACTATATAAGTCTACAAAAGAAGAGAAGAAGCTCAAATTTTAAACTCTAATCGTGCCTACCGCTGCAACGATGTACTAAATTGGGACCGGTCAACTTCCCCTTGATTTTTCTTCATTTCTTCATTTCTTCATCTTGTTTTCCACTACTCCCCCATTCATCCTCTCAATGGGGATTTTCAAAATGCTTGTCACAACTTTTAAAAAAGTGGAGGTATACCGCCGGTGCTACAACATCCCAGATGATGTTGTAGTGGAACTAAACAAACCTGACACCCCCGTGATAGAGCTGAGTTTGACACTTTACACAACCCACTCATGGCCATCTCAGAAGGCGATGTTTGATTCTCCCTTCACCGTCTTCTATGACGAGTTCTTTGCTACATCGCCTTCTATGACAAGTTCTTTGCTACTAAAAACTTCACCTGATGCAAATCTCAATAAATACCTATCGTATTGTTATGTTTATCGCTGAACTCAAGAGATTGGTAGGAACCAATCTTGCAATTCCTCTTTTGGTTTCTCGATATACAAGGCCATTTTGCCATCTCTGGTGGCGTACTCTCCTAATAGTTGGTCGTGAATCGTGAATCACAATGCATCTCTATCCCTATTGCGCCAAAGCTATACGCGCATTTCAGCCCATGGATCAATTCTTCATATTTTGCGATGTTGGTGGAAGCACTAAAGTTAAGGTGTATTGATTGCTCAAAATAGCTCTTGTTTGGTTCTGCGATTACCATGCCCACTCTAGAGCCTTTTGAGCATGTAGAACCGTCCATAAATATCTTCCAGTAAGTAGTCGTGTCGGGTTCTTGCTCTTCTTGTACCACATGCTTGGAGCTAGTGCTTCAACAATTGCCAAAATGTTTCTATCTCAGTCGTGTGAGAACTCAGTAACAAAATTCACCAAGATCTGTCCTTTGATTGTTATTGTTGGGAGATAGCGAATATTGTACTCCCGGAACTTTACTGACCAAGTTGCTACCCTCCCCAAAAGCTCTACTTTTCTCAAGACGGATTTGATCTGATGCTTAGTGGGTACCTTTATAGTGTGGGCAAATAAATAGCGTTTTATCTTTCTGGAAGCTATAACCAATGCTAAAATCAACTTATCCAATGATAGGTATCTTGTCTCATAATCTAGAAGAGTTTTACTTACGTAATAAATGGGGGACTAGTCGGCACCACCATTTTTTGTCAGTACTGCACTCACAACATGTCAGATATGGCCAGATAGAGTTTTAGGACATCATTTATCTCGGGAATTATAACTAAAGGTGGTACAACCATATATGCCTTGATTTTCTAGAAGGCTCTCTCGCATTCTTCCCGCCAAAAATACTTGGACTGCATTCTCAGTAGTTGGAAGAACAGCTTGTAGCGGTCTCATCATTGGTTTATAAACCTATTTAGTGCCATTACCATTTTGATGAGTTTTTGTACCTCCTTGATGGCCTGTGGTCTTTGAAGGTTCTAAAGTGTCACGATTTGGTCGAGATTTGCCTTTATTCCTTTGTGGGTGACCAAGTGCCCAGGAAACTTTCCTGAACTAACCCCAAAGGCACACTTTGAGGCATTTAGTTTGGGCTTGAATTCTCTCAAGACTTGGAAAGTTTGGCATAGGTCTACGATATGGGTCTCGACCTCCTCAGATTTGACCACCATATCATCTATGTAAATCTCCATGTTCTTCTTGAGCAGATCTTTGAGCATTAAAGTGGCCAACCTTTGGTAAGTGGCCCCTACATTCCTGAGCCCGAAGGCCATGACCTTGTAATAGAACAAGCCCCTTGGAGTAATGAAGGATGTTTTTTCCTTGTCGGGCTCGTACATAGCTATTGAGAAAATACATGCATATATTCCGGCCTTTGCGTCCACCAATTGATCAATTTTTTAGAGCGAAAAACTGTCATTCGGGCAAGCTTTGTTAAGGTTCGTGAAGTCGACACATACCCTCTACTTAACATTATTCTTCTATACTACAACGGTATTCGACAACCACTCGGGATAGTATACTTCTCGTATAGCCCCAGCCTTTAGCAGCCGATCTATTTTCTCAATTACTGCCTTAGTTTGTTGAATAGCCAACATTCGTCTTTTTTGCATCACAAGTTTGTGCATTGGGTCAACATTCAAGTGATGACAGATAATATCTGGGTCCATCCCTGGCATCGCTTGGGGTGTCCAGACGAACACATCTACATGATCTTTGAGGACCCGAACAAGAGTTTTCTTATCCTGTTCGGATAGTTCTTCTCTGATGAGGAAGAACCTCTTCGTGTCTATTTCGTGAACTAGGACAGGTTAATTTGATACTTCGATAGATTTCACGTGTTTGGATTTCGGCTTATGCTTGACTGAAGTCACAAAGCAGCTTCTCGTTGACTCCTTCGAATACATTCAATTCCCTTCTTGTCTGGGAACTTGATAATTTGATGGTAGGTGGATGGTATAGCCCCCATCCCGTGAAGCCATGTTCAGCCCACAATAGCGTTGTAGGATGAGGGTACATCGACCACCAAGAAATCTATCTCCATGGTCACCTTACCTGCCCAAATAGGAATGGTGACTTGGCCTAATGGCCAGACTGATTTCACACTAAAGCCGATCAAATAAATGTCTGCTTTCTTAAGATCGGCCTCAGTGAGGCGTAGCTTCTTGAATGTGTCAAAGTATAGGATCTCAGTTGAACTTTATTGGTGACTAGGATTCTCTTCGCATTGAAGGTGCCAAAAGCAATGTAACAAGCAATGCGTTATTGTGGGGGTACTAGACCCCCTCAAGGTCATTCTTTGTAAAAGAGATCTCCATGTTGAACTCCTTCTTGGGTTTCTTCCTCTTTTGTCCCAGTTGATGGACGTGATGCTCGTGTCTAGCTTTTGCGCCTTTGCACCCTAGCTTCCTTCTCGTCGAGTGGTTGGACCACGACATGTACAACATGGATAGTCCTTGTTCGTGTTACCTCTTCTTTGGATGAGTTTTATCCATTTGCAATTGGCTATTTCCGTTGCTCTTGCCATTTCGTGGCAATATATTTCTTGAGATTCCTAACCTCAACAAGCCCCGCTAGGAATCTTTTGAAGGCTTTGCAATTTTTTTTGATATGTCCATGATTCCTATGGTAGCTGTATCATTCTCTATTTGAGTCCTTTTTGACTGACTCTCCTCCTAAACATTGTGGCCGCTTCTAGTAGGGCTCGTCCTTGAGTAGCCAGATCATCTCGGATATGGGTGGTTGAATATTGTTTGCCCTGCTTTGTACACCTGAGGTCCAGGCAGTTTATACACTCTTTTTGCGAATGCCACCTCAGTTGTTCACTATAAGGGATTGTCATAGCCTTTCGTGGGCAGGTAAGCTGAGTATGAAGGTATAAACGGCATACTTGTCGCTGCCATCTTTGACTTCATTATATACAACCCAATATCTATTGGCAAACTCCCTTAGGCCCTCGTTTGCGTGCTTCTTTGTTGCCCTGAGCTTGTCGAGGTCTTTTGACTAGGCTTGGCTTGCCATGAAACATGCCACAATTTGTTCAACTAGTTGCCCCTAGCTATTGATTGAGCACAGATGGAGCTTATGGAACCAGTTCATAGTCATCTCTCCCAAACTCATTAGGAAAACTCGACAATACAGGGTTGGAGATGGGATTGAATGTGTTTATGGATTAAATGCGGAAACATCATTTTGACAACTCTTGCCGAGAGAGGTCCTCCTCTAGGATGTTCTCAGGTAACATCCTTTTGACGTCAATTTCCCTCTGTCCTGGTGTGCCCGCCTCTCTTAGTGTTGACGGAACACACTTAGTCTCGCTCCTGCCTAAGATTTCTAGTCTCTATTTCCACCTTGTGTAGATAATGCCTCATCTCCTCAATTTTGCAGTCTCTCCTCTGCACCCTTTCTCAATCACTGTCTTTCTGCTCATCTCGCGTGTCGAGCATGATCCTCTACGGGTCCGGGATCCTCTCCCTTTGCTAGGCGGGTCTGAGAAATACCTTTCATCATGGATCTGAACCTTTATTTATAGATTTTTTCTAACTCAATATTTCCAATTCTCTTAGTACTCTAATTCTTCACTAAAATCAAAGTTAGACCGCCTTTTGTTGCCGCTAATGAGATAAAATTGACTTGAATTCTTTAGAAAATTATCTTCTACTATTAGAGTTTCATTCAATCTCAAACTCCTCGTTCTAAGTTGAATTAGTCTAGGAGTCCACATCCTTATCTGAATACCTGTCCCGAAATATTTGGAGCTCTATTCTATCTCCAACTCAATATTGGTAACCGCCCTTCTTAGGTCGACCGTAACGTGAACCGCCTTTCTTAGGTCAGCTGTACCATACCCTTCTCAAGTCGACTCTGTCAATATTTGTGTGAGAGCATCTCGCTACCGAATTGAACTAATTAGTTAAGAAAAAACTTAATCACCTTTATTTAAGTTTTATCTCCTTCACAAAATAACATCCAGTCAATTTTGATTTTGGATTTGGTTGACATTTTCAACGAATTCTAAAAAATTTAACGATTAAATCGTTAAATAAAATGACACTATGAAGGGCCCACAAATATTGAAATTGTACGATAAAACAGATTGGAGGGAGTCAAACCCTATCAAGAAAGGATATTTTATGGTCCCATTTGATATTTATAGGTAAATTTATCTATGCAACTTGTAAAAATAATAATAATTAGATATCCATAAAGAAAGGTATGGCCAAATTATCTTTTTCGATTATTTTATTTATTTTATTTAAATTGTGATCGGTAATTTCGTGATAATTCTTTTGGATTATTGGTTCGACTGAAGGGGGAATGAGAAGTCAAAAAAAAAAAAAAAAAACCAAACTTAAAAAAATTCGGAAAAGGCAAAACCAATTCAAATTTTTTGACTGTTTTGGATTAGTTTTATTTTTAGGGAGCCTTTTAAAGTTTTTGGCCATAATTTTTAATTTTTAAAATTTTTCTTGTCAAGATGTATCCATAATACATAAAATATTGACGGAAAACTATCAAACACAAAAAAAATTTAGATAGAGACAAAAAAAATTAAAAATTAAGTTAGCACGTGTTTGGGATAGATTTTTTGAGGTGTTTTTAGATTCTGGAATTCTGATTTTGAAATTTCAAATTCTGAAAACTCATAATCAAAATTTGTGAAGTGTTTGATAGAATTGTGTAAAATAGATTATAAATCTGTGAACTGTTTGGTAGTATAATCAAATTATTAGATTGTAGGTGAATAATTGTATGTGGAATGATAATAAAATTTCAAAATCCAAAATCAGAATCTCAAAAGTAGCTTCGGACCTATTTTTGAGATTGTGGCTCTAAAAGTCTGTTTTGAGAATTCCATAATCAGAATCCTATAATTAGAATCCCAAAATCAGCATCCCAAATACTTAAAAATTTTAAAATGAAAATCCAGAATCCAAAAACACCTAAAAAAATATCCCCAAAATACCCACTTAGTATGCATTGTTTATTGATAAATTTTCCCGTATAAATTTCTGCAAAAAATAAAATTAATCGGATATCCGTATTGACTGACTAGAATCATGAGAGTATTTGCTTTCTTTTTTTTTTTTTTAATCGAGATGAGAGTATTTACTTGCAGAGTAATAGGCAATCAGACTCTTAAAATAATTATTTTTGCATTCAAATGTATAGCAATATATTTTTTTCAGTATGAGAGGATTTACTTGAAGAGTAGCAGACAATCAGACTCTTAAAATGAGTACTTATTTGTGCATTCAAATGTATACCAAAGTGTAAAGAGATTGAATAATTAAATTAGACCGTAATAATGAGTCTCATTTCACGTGATATGAAGAATCACATAAGTAATTATTATATAAGAAAATTTTAAACTTATTTATCATCATTATATTATGAGTGATAGGCATTAGCACCAGCATACTCTAGCTCTTCGTTCCAAATTTTCAGTGTGTTTTTAAAAATTATTTTAAAGCACTTTCGTGCGTTATTTTTTGAATTGTTCGCACTATTTTAGAAATAGTTGATATTTTTAAATTGATATGCAAAATTAAATATTAAATATGAAAGTGCTTTATTTTTTTTTAGAAAACAACGTAATTTTTTAAAATTGACCAATAGTTGGTGACGAAGGAGTAATAAATAAGAGAAAATTTGTGACGATTAGAATCTTCCACTACAAAAATAATCACCAAATGAATCTTTATTCATATTAGTGGGCTAAAAATCCTTTTTAACTAAACGGAAAATGCAAAAATCTTCAATGAAAATCATAATCTCGGAAGTTGTCAAAATCATGCTCCTCCCGTGCCGCCGTCGCTCCTCCTCCACCTTTACCTATATGTGTGTGTGTATACACACATATATATATACGTACACACACACATGTATATATATAAGAAGAAGAAAATACGCTCACGTTGCAACCAAACCTCCTTACATGCTTCCAAACCCACGCTTAAGGTACATTAGCCTTTATATCACGTAATTGGACCCTATTGGAGATCCAAGGAACTCCCACAGCTAAAAACGAATGAAAAAGATGAACCAGTGCACTGTCGGATGATCTACCGCTTGTTGCATCGAATGTTACACGGCCGAACGGTCGATAACAACTTTCACATGAACTTCCGAATCACTCCTAGAATGCTATAAACCTCAAAATGATCCCAAAACACGGACGCATGTTAACATGTTAATTTTCACTCCCTATTAGAGTCGCCCAGATTCAATATTTAGAACTCCCTAAAATTGACTCTTGGTCAAATGTGTCAGTTTAGACTTATGCTTGTTCTAATCCAGTTTTGCCCAACATTAAGACGTTTTTGGACCTCAAGCCTTTCACAAGAAATGTTCCAAACATATTGAGCTATGCCCACGTGAAATTTCAAAACATTCGGAGTTGATTTGGTACCCTAATCACATGCATATGTAATTGAAAATTTTGGAGTAAAATGTTGTTCACTCGTTTGCATAGTCTCGGACTCCACATGAATTTATCATTTAAAAGAACTACATACTGATTTTTGAAACTTGAAAGTGTGGGACCTACATATAACTTGTACACCACGAACGATGCATGAAACCTAGGGGTAGGCAATGATTTTCTTTTTTTTGTTGTTCATTATTTATTAGACAACGAATGACGTTTAGGGACAGTGATTTGGAAATTGATCGAGAATTTATGGCTTTAGGGAATTAGGATAGAATTCTTGAGCCGTGCTATAACTTGAGACGAATTATATCTTGAGTCGAGCTGTGTTTTGAGCCGAGCTATGTCTTGAATCGTGTCGTGTCCTCTTTTCATTAAGTCCTGGAGCTGTAATCATCGATGGTATAGTAGTCATTTGGTGTACAGACACAGCAATCGGGACTTTTTGGAATAGGATGTGGAGGATTATCTCCTAAAACAAAATCGCATGCGAAAATAGGACAAAAATCCAATTGATCAATGGATGGTGACAACTCTATGGGCTCCAGCAAATCAATCCTAGGATTAAATTGAAGAGTCGCAGACTCTAAACCGGGTTCCAGTGCCGAAAAGAGTGGAGGAGAAATCTCAGGGGGTATCCATTCATCATCATCAAAATAAAGATTCTTCTCGGCCACACTCACGTGATTTTTATCTTGTTGAAGTCTCTCAATTGAAATGGTCAACGCATTAAGGTGGAATTTTATGTCTTCAAGGACCCAAGAGGTTTGCTCATTAATGTAAATCTGTATTTGGATGAATAATTGTAAGGTGTCCTCCAATGACCTATTGGCGGTATATTGGTAGGATTCCAAACAATTATCCAAATAGCCATGCACCCCATAGTTTTGAAATTGAGAATTTGGTAGTTGATAGTAAAAGGGTGCAGGCTCGTCAACATATTCAGTGTTCTAACCATAATTTGGATGACAACCCCGTCAAAATTTTAGTAGCTATTCGAACTCCAAGCATTAAACTCTACACCCACAAACTCTTCTTCTTTCGCAAAAAATTCATATTGATAATAATTAAAATCTCCGTGGAAGTCCATCTATTTATGGTCTTTTCGGAATATTTAGAGAACAATAAATAAAACTTTAAAAAAATAAGAAAAAAGGCGAAAAATAAATCTCACCAATTGTCACTAGTTCCCTGGCAACGGTGCTAAAAATACTTATTGTCAACCGATGTCAAATAAAATGTATCCTCAGTGTAGGATCAGGAGCTCATTTGTAGCATAATAAATTCGAAAGACTAGAGTTGAATCCTCAGCGAACAAGTGACTCAGAGGTTATCATTTAAGAGAGAGAGAGAAAAGAATTATTTGTGAATTGTTGTTGAGAAATACTATAAGGATTTAGATCAAATTAATAAAAACAAGATCCAATTCTCAGGATCCACATCGATCGCGACCTAAAATAATTTAATCCTCAATGATAACTCAACTCCGGTTCTAAAACATCGAACCTTCATCGAATGATAAGAAAATCAAGATTTAATCGAAGACCAAAAAAAAGATTGATAATCGATTTATAATCAAGGAGAAAAACATAGTTTCGAATCAAAGCGTTGTATAGATCTAAGAATTGTGTGAATCAATGATTTTGTCTACGCACAAGCAAAAATCTTACAAAATCTTTGATCGATTTCAAAACAGTTCTCGATTTATAAAATGATATTAGAAATTACAAACCATAGGTGAGGATCGAATTACTTTAGAAACATGATTCAATGTTTGACCGTCGAATCGAATTTTTAAAAGATTAGATCCTCATGAATCTAATTGAATTCACGAGAAATCAAGAACAAAAAAGAATAAGAACGCCTAGAATTAATTGAAAAAGACTTGAAATCAAACTAGATATGGAATTCAAAGTTGTTGAAATTCTTGATAGCTCTCTTAGAAAAGCTAAGATCCAAAAACATAATCCCCTAGGGGTCCCAAGATAATTTTTCCGAAAGCCAACTCTCCTATTTTGATAAGGAAACAAAAAGATAAAGATGACATAAAGATATTCCTCAGAAATAGGAAAATTCCCGTGTTTACCTTTACTATCGGTAGTTCTGATTTCTGACTTTTTTGGATAGCAACTTCTACTACCTTAGTGTGGGAATTTACTACCAGATTTCTGACTTTTCTGGACATCAGCTTCTACTACAGATAGTATGGGCATTTATTATCGGTAGTTCCAGCCATTGACTTCAAACTTTGATTTCAACTCAACCACTTTTTAGCTTGATTCTTGATGACACCTCGGGATTCGTAAAGCACTGCAAAACACTTAAATGCATACTAACAACCCGAACACACATTAAATAGTCAAAACACATTAATACTCTCCCGGTAAATAATAAATGCATGCAAAAATTTAATATGAAATAAACGCACAATGGAGGGCGGAACAATGAGAGAACTTAAAAAAATAAAAATAAATAAATTTATTGAATTTTTTTAAAAGATTAAAAGAACAAAATTAAGTGAAGCAATATTATTGCTTCAAAAATGGGTGAAGCTCTAAAGATCACGAACACACCTTGCTTATATCTGCCCAATTGGGCCATGAGGTAGACCCATGAGCCAAGCCATGCGACCCATGAGGCAACAAGGCAAGCCATGTGAGAACCATGGCCACGCACAACCTTTTGCTTTTTTTTTTCTTTAATATATATAGGAGTACTCTAGTGATAGACTGAGTGCAGCAAGTACATGAAAGAAGTGACATGTGGTATAGTGGTTTGTAGTGTGAGTTGTGGTAAGGCAAAGCATGAGAACAAAGCGAGAGTGGAGTGGGAGGATCTTGTATTAAACCTCTTCATTCGAGAAGTTTTGTAATAGTTTGTATTCAATATAGTAAAATTTCTCTCAATTATTGTTCCCAAGTGTGAATACGTGATTCCCCAGTCCCCAACAATTGGTATCAAAGTGTAAGTTGAGCGTAGAAGTCGTTCGAAATACACTGTCACATTTGCCATTTTTTTGAGTTGCTTGAAAATTGATTTTGACTATGGGGTTTTTTTTCCGGACCACAACACAAACCCAAAGAAGTTTTTTTGCCAACCGTCCAATCACTAGATAACCCTCATGCATTGTCTTGAGGTAGATAATGGTGATGTCATTGGACATGTTAGCGCCTTCGTCTAGTCAGGAGCTAACGTCAGTTGCCATGTAGGTGCCAGTTTAGAGCCATGCAAGCAACACGTCAGCGGTCAGCGGCCAGCGGCCAATGCCGCATCATTAGCCACGTCATCAATACACTCCATTTGCCATGCCAGCAATAGAAGATATGGTGTGGTGCCACATCAATAGACACGTGGACTGCCACATCAGCATTTTGCCAAGTCATTGGTTCCATGTCAACTAGAAGGCCAGGTCAACTATGTCTAATCAACAGAAAATATTCATTTTTGCTGATGAATATTCGAGATTGTATTTTTTGCATTTTTGGAGTCATTTTTACTTGATTTTACCAAAATTATTGTGTTTTCCAGCTAATTCAAGCATTTTGGATGTAACTGTGCACTCCGTTTCTCAAGATTCAGCTTTGGTGTTGTAGAGAAAGTTTATTTATAGCCCCAGATGCTATATTTCAAGGTGTTTCTAGAAAACTAGGAGTTCGTGAGAGATTAGAGACTTGATCTTTTGCTTTGAAATATTCATAGCAAGATGACAAAGACTAGTACAACGTCCATAATCCTATTAACGGTGACTAATTATTCAATCTGGGAGATGCAGATGGAGGATGTGCTATTCTTTAGAGATTTGTATGGCCCTCTAGAGGCTAAGGGTGTCAAACCAAATAGTATGAAGCAGGAGGATCGAAAGAAGTTCAATCAAAAGATGGTCACATTGATCCGATAGTGTATTGAGCGTGATGTGTTCTACCATATAGTTCAGGAGACATGCGCGTACACCATGTCGATGAAGATGGAGGCAGTATACCAATCGAAGACATCGTAGAACAAGGCGTTGCTAATGAAGAAGCTAGTAAATTTGAAGCTCTAGAGTGGAAGTTTAATGGTGGAGCACACCAGTCAGTTTCAAGACTTGGTGAACTAGTTGCCTAGTGTCGAATTTAAGTTCAACGATGAGACGCGGACTTTATTACTTCTCAGTTCCCTTCCAAATGATTGGGAAACTTTGGTAGTTTCTCCCAGTAAATCGACGCCAGATGGGAAGTTGACATTGGGAATGGTCAATGATGCCTTTTCAATGAGAAAGCGTGAAGGAAGGAGATGGGCATGGGCACCATTATCAACGACAGGTTGCAGGCCAACGTTGCAGATGGGAGAGGTAGAAGCCAAATCAAAGCCAACAAAGGTTCGATCTGAGGAAGGTCCAGTTCGAAGGGCTATAGGGAATATATCTGTTGTCATTGTAAAGAGAAGGGGCACATCAGGCAAAATTGCCTCAAGTATGTAGCAAATATGGAGAAAGACCAAGCTTCACAAGCAACGGTTGCTTTATCTGGTTCCACGTTTATCAGTGAGTATGATTTGGCAGATGCTCTCATAGCGAGAAGTGCAACCAGGAGAGAGAAAATATATTGGGTATCAAACTTAGAATGCTCAAACCATATGTGCATTGACATGAAAAGCTTCACGAAGTACACGACATACGATGGGGGACTTGTCTAGATGGCTAACAACTCAGCTAGCAAAATTGTTGACAAAGAGACAGCAACATTTCGTATGTTAGATGGAAGAAAAGTGTTGCTCACAAACATCCGACATGTATCGGGATTGAAGCAAAATTTGGTTTCTCTTGAAAGAATTGAAGACAAAGACTGAAAATTCTCAGTTAAAGGAGAAACTCTAAAAGTCCTTCGTGACAAAGTAGTGTTGCAAGGAAGGAAGTTAGAAAACCTACACAGGCTAGAGAGGAGTGTTGTGGCAGAGGGAGCTACTGTTGATCACAAGCACGGCTGTTAGGGTGAACATGGAGTAAAGAGGTCACGACGACGCACAAGAAATAGGTGCATGAGAAGTCACAAGGCCCAAGGCAATACAAAGGTGCAGAGTGGTGGATCCAATGGTGTGCGATAGCTCTAGAAAGTTCACAAAGAAGCTTAGAGCAATGAGAAAAGGTAGAGTTTGAAGAGCTATACAACACCAGTGACCACAATGACCAAGAAGAAAGTCTTATTTGCTGAACAATTGATCAGTGACGGTAACACCTCTGAAATGATGCATGCAAAAAGTGAGGAGGTGGGGTTATAGGTGGCAAGGAAATGACCCTTGCATGGTACCCCAGTGTGGGAGTGTAGGCGCTCAGGCAATGAAGGGTGCATATGGAAGGGTACTACATTGCAGGTGAAGTAACTCTTGTGAACAATCAAAAAAGTTTATCAAAACAACACTATATGTTGAAGGATAATGGGTTTTAAGTGAGACCATTATGACTCATCCATTCTTTCTTGAAATTTCCTGAATGTGGTTAGCAAAACTTACTTGGAGCAAAGACTATGATGATAAGTGCGGGCACTCCTATGAGGGGATGTGTGATTATGGTCATCCCAGCATGGGGTGCGGGCACTCTAGTGAGGTGGTGTAGATTGTTTGATGATGATGATGTGATTACTCGCAAAAGACCTAGCATTGCAAGAGGCAACACTAGAGTGGCCAATTCACAGTTGAATGAATTATCAAGAGCAGAAAGTCATCTCGAGTAGCGAGTGGTGTATCCGATTTTGGGGGTACAGTAGAGCTTGACATCGGGGTGCAAAATGTCGACAGAGACAAGCGTCAAAATCTTCACAGATGGTGTGTAAGACTATCTAGTGGAAAGAGCCTCTGGTGTGAGTAAATGATTGCTAAGTTGATTCTCTGAAAGCCAAGACAAATGCTGCATGAACCCCACATTGGGTAGAGGGCGTGATTATTCATATTTGCCCATGCGCCATGATTCAAACCCATGAGGCAAGCCATGCGACCAATAAGGCAACAAGGCAAGTCGTGTGAGAAGCATGGCCACACACAGCCTTTCACTGTTCTCTTTTTGCTTTGATATACATAGGAATACACTAGTGATAGACTGAGTGTGGCAAGTGCGTGGAAGAAGTGGCATGTGGTAGAGTGGTCTGCAGTGTGAGTTGTGGCAAGGCAAAGTGTGAGAACAGAGCGGTAGTGGAGTGTGAGGGTCTTGTATTAAACCTCCTCGTCCAAGAGCTTTTGTAATAGTTTGTATTCAATATAGTGAAATTTCTTTCAAATATTGTTCTCAAGTATGTGTACATAATTCCCTAATCCCCAACACACATGCATCTAAAAAGAATCATTAACACCCCTTTACATTTGGAAAACATCAATGACACCCCTCACGTTTTGAACTTGAATCTTATTCATAGAAAACAAGGGGAAAATATTTTTTAAAGCATATGAAAAGATATTGGTGGTGCCTCTAAATTCTTATTTAGTTTTATAAAGACTTGCAGTCAGTTATGACAAAAAAATTCAGAATTTGAACTTTTATCTAGTTTTTTTCGTTTGTCAACTCTCCAAGGTCTTAATAGTTTAAATTTTAAACTTGATGGGGCATTAGTGATATTTTTCAAACGTGAAATATTGTCTGTGATCTATTTGTTCTTCTATTGTAATAATTTATATTGTTTTCCAAAAAATATACTAAGGGTAAAACGTGAAGTTGTTTACGTTAAGACTATATTTGGATTAATTTTTTCGTAATAGCTTATTTTCATTATTACTGATTTTTGTTTTTATATATTTTTAATTTTTTTTTCATAATTCAGTTTATTTTACCTATTACGATGAAATTTTGAACTCAAATTGATATCTTTAAATGACAAAAAAATAAGAGGGGAGAAAGAAACACATGCAAAAAGTTAGGTCAAACCTTGTTCTCCTTCACTTTTTCAACCCTAATATCTCTTTCATAGATCACATGGTTGTGACTTTGTCAAAGAAAATATTTGATTCAGAGTCAGAGAGGTGGCGGGTGTGGTATGCAGGTGGGTAAAATTATGGCCTAAGGTAGGCCTTTTATCATGAAAAGTATTGGTCTTCGGCTAAAATGACAGCGGTGCCCTTGCTTTGTAGGTCTACATTTGCCCACCATGTTCAAAGCTTGTGAAGTCCTAAAAAAAGTCCCGACAAGACTAAGGGGTTCTCGTAATGCGCTATTATTCTTCTATGAGAGCGTATTAGTTCTATCGAGATCTCATCATCATGATTCGACGAATTGTTTAATTTACGGAGTTCATTGATTAAATCACGCGATTATCAAATTATAGTGATCGAATATCGATAATCACTTGATCGGACAACGTTTATTATAATAAAATAGTCATTGTGATTTAAAAAAAAACAATTGTGTCTATCAAGATCACGTGGTTTTATCTTTTTGATCAAATTCTATAAAGTGAACTATTCTGAATCATAATAGTAAAATAGGTGAATTACACTGACCTCCCTTGAGGTTTATAACAAATACAATGCCTCTCTTGACGTATCTAAAATTATTCTGATTTTTCTTATTTTTTAAACTATTATGCAATTACCTTCTCTATCATAAAAATCTGTCAAACATCGTTAGATATGCTATTAAAACTTAAAGTTTGAGAATTTTTTTGTCAAAAAAAACTGTAATGTAATTTTTATCATGTTCAAAATAGCTTATCTTAAATTTTTGTGATTTTTCTAAAGTTAAAATTCGGACAGATATTAAAACTTTGCTTGAATTTTAACTTTAGAAAAATCTAAAAAAATATCATATGTTATTTTAAACGCAATAAAAATTATGTTATAGTTTATTTTGTTAGAAAAAATCTCGAACTTGAAGTTTTAATAGCGTAACTATGATGTTTGACTGATTTTAACAGTAAGGTAGGTAATTGCATAATGGATTAAAAAAGTAAAGGAGGTCAGAATAATTTTAAAAACCTTAGGTAGGGCATTGTATTTTTTATAAATCTCAGAGGAGGTCAGTGTAATTCACCCTAGCAAAATTTCAGTGGAACTTATCAAGGCAGGCTATATAGGACCAAAAAATTCTCAATCTGGAGATAGACTCAAACTTTGGGCTTTGATTGTTATAGATTTCTACCTAAAGATCAGAATCCAAGTCCAGTTTGACCTAATTTTAATAGCCGCCCTTAAAAATATAATATCCCTTTTAGTCTACAAGTTGAATAGTTTCTTCTTCTTTTTTTCGAGTTAGAAATCTTGGTTAGTTTGGTTTCAAATCTTACCTGAACTCATGCAGGACGTCATATAATTTCTTTTACAATAATGAGAATAATTCTTATGGAAAAATAAATACAAAGATTTACGTGTAGATTGAGAAGATATATATTTGATCTAAAACAATCATCGATAACAATCTCAAACGAGTTGATTCAGTAAAAGAAGAAAGGATGACTTAGGACAAGGGCGGAACAAGGATTTAAAGGGAGGAGGTTTTTGGGAAAGAGGGAGGTTGAATGTATTTTGGAAGGGCCAAAATGTAAATCTTTTATAATTTTTTATAATTTTTTAAAATTTATACTTGGGTCCTAAATATTTTTTTAAAATTTTGGAGAGGCCAAGGCTCCTGGATCCTAATGTGATTCTGCCCCTGACTAAGGTCATGAGATCGAATCTCACTAGAACTAATCACTACGGCTACTAGAGATTTATCTGGTAGTTAATTTCAGGACCTCAAGGACTAATCAACATTAAATTAAGGATAATGCTAAAACCAATCGAGTACTTTGACTATTAAAAAAAACCATCGATGGCTTTATATATATAATTAATACAAGACGATGGATGAATGGGTCATTGCGAGACGTAAATCTAGAAATTCTGAGATTTTATCTCATTGGTAACAAAGAGGGGCCACTGGAGGTTACCCGATCATTAACTTCAGGATTCCGAGAACTAGTCGGCATTAAGTGAAGACTCCTCCAAATTTTACTCCAATTTGATCCCAAGCCATCCGAATACCTCGGTTATAAATTTTTTTTTCTATATATAGGAAATTCTGAGGATAACTTTATATTTTACGTGAAATATCTGTAGCCATATTTAGTTTCCCAACAATGAAAATTAAAAAATTGGTCTTCACTCTACCTATAAAGGAGCAGCTAGTCTTTCATTTATTGAAGGTGGCTAAATAGCTAAAGAAAAAGTAAGGTGGCATAATACGCTTTGTAAAATCTTGACTTTTCCACTTAATCTATAAAATCGTTCAAGTTCTACATGAATAAGTTCAAATGTATTGTTCATGTTTATAAATTTAGGTACATCGCTCTTGATTATTTATTTTTTTATTAAATATTTTATGTGTGTCATCATGATAATTCTAGATTCCGATATAAAAATAAGTTGTTAATTTTTTAATACCATGGCATTATATCTATGGAGCTATCATGATTTTCTATTACTGAATAAATATTAAAATTATAATCTAATTAATGAATAAATATTAAAATTATAATCTAATTAATGATGACCGTTTGATGGAATTTTATTATGGACTCTTAGTTAAAAGTCTAAAATAAAGAACTTGCAATGCAATTAGTTCATCTCATAGTAAATTAGAGCGGTAAGTCTACGTGACATGGTGGTTCCAAAAATGTCCTTGCACCACATTAAATTATCTTTTTTTTTTTGTCTTTGTTCAAATTTTTTTTGTATTTATATTTTCATTAATTTTTTAGGATTTGTTGGTTCGTCTCGATAAAAAGAATCTAAAAAATATAAAATTATGTCTAAATATTAAATTTTTTTTACTAAAAATGAAAAATAAGTTAACTTTTTGTCTTTATTCATTTTTTTTTTTTTGTATTTGTCCTATTTTATCAATGTTTTGGTGTTTGTTGGTTCATTTTGATTAAAGGAATCTAAAAAGTATAAAATTATATCTAAAAAACTAAAATAAATTCAGAAAAGATGAAAATAAGTTAAAACATCTTTCTTGAACTTTTTTTAATTTTTGAACATAATTTTAATCTAACATATTAGGGACTAATTGGATGATGCCTTATGGGGTGTCTTAATTAAGTCATGCCTTAGTTATGGCTGAGCCCACCCATAAGGTATTGGTTGGCAAATTTTTTGGAAATGTGTTAATTAGCAATGAGGCTTATTAACACACCCACAATTGCCTTTGGAGCTTATTTTTCAGTTTTTTATTTTTGACTTTTTAATTTTTTAGTTTTTTAGATTATAGCCAAAATGAGTTTTGAATTTGGAAGGAGTCTTTGAAAAAAATATGCATTTTGCAAAAGTAGTAGAATGAAAAATGGGAATAAAAATACAAAACGGAGGTCTAAATCTCTTTTTGAGTTTTTGCTCCTAAAATTTAAAATGGAGAATGAGTTCTGCAAAGCTCATTTTGAGAACGTGGCTCACAAACAACCAAAATTCAAAAATAAGAATAGAAAAATACAAAAAATAGGCTTCCAAACACATCTATTTGACGGCAGCCTCCCCCCTAAGGTTAACTAACACACCTACCCTAGCTTAAAAAATGACCAAAATACCCCTCCCTCACCCTTTAATATATGCTTATAAATATAATATAAGTATATATAAATATATTATAAGTATATATGTAAATATATTATAAGTATACACGAACACACACTCTAATAAATATACTTATATGTATATTCGAAATATATATACTATACAAATATATATAATATATAAGTATAATTATATATTAGAAATATATAGTGGTTCATAAAATAGTTTCTGTTAGTATTTTGAACTACTATTTGGATCAAGTCATTTCTGGTAATATTTTGAGCTGATTTCTCGCGGGTATCCTTAAAAATATATTTTAAACACATTGAACGGTTTGGATCATTAAAATCTAGTTGGGAATCAAGAGCTTAGACACACACACACACACACACACACACACACACACACACACACATATATATATATATATATATATGAGAATGACTTCATAGGCAAACATTTTTTTAGATCAATATTAGATCAACATCCAAACTCTTCATTCATGATTAAATTTTAATGATCCTAACAGGAACTGTTTTATGAACCACTGTTTGGATTAAGCATTTTTCAGTAATATTTTGTGTTAATTTCTCGCGGGTACCCTTAAAAATATGTTTTAAACACATTGAACGGTTTGGATCATTAAAATCTAGTTGGGAATCAAGAGTTTAGACATTGGTCTAATATTGGTTTAAAAAAATATTAGTCCATGATTTTAATGATCCGAACCGTTCAATGTACTTAAAACATATTTTTAAGGGTACCAGCGAGAAATTAGTTCAAAATATTATCAGAAATGGCTTGATCCAAATAGTGGTTCATAAAATAATTCTTGTCAGCATTTTAAATCACTGTTTGGATCAAGCCATTTACAGTAATATTTTGAATTGATTTCTCGTGGGTACCCTTAAAAACATGTTTTAAACATATTAAACGGTTCGGATCATTAAAATTTAATCAGAAATGAAGAATTTAAATGTCGGTCTAATATTGGTCTAAAAAAGTGTTAGTCTCTTTAACCCTCCCCCCCCCTCTCTATATATATATACTATATATATATATATATGTATAATATATAGTATATCCTTGTACATATATATAGTGTATATATATAATATTATACACACACTTATAATATATATAGGTAAGTATATTTATAAGTATGTACTTTTATATGTATATATTATACGTATATATATATATATATATATATATATATATATATATATATATAAGTATTTATAAAATAATTATGTATACGTATAGTATATATACATATATATAGTTTTTGAAATAATACATTAAATCCATGATGAAGGGCAAAAATATCTTTTGACAATTTAATACATTTTTCTATTGTCTAACACATCCAAATTAACCCTCTATCCAATCACTCTACTATTTAATACACCCTCCTTAAAAATCACATCAATGTGGGTCACCCCACCTTATTTAACACACTCGACTATTTAACACATCCCATTTATTTAACACACCAAAAATTAAAGTGGATTCCAATCGGGTCCTTAGTGGTTTAATAAGCCCACGTATTATGTATGACACATATGTAGTTAGTGGTTATCTTTAGGCTCTTATTTATCTATTATATGATTGGTCAATAGATGAAGTAATTTTAAAAAAAAATTACTTTAATAGGAAGTAGAAATTATTGTTTAATTAGGAAACTGATCATCTCCCTACCTATATAAAAGGATATTTGGTCTTTCAATTTTTTAAGATTTGGTCTACCTATAAAAGAAAGAATGTAAGAAAGAGAAAGATGTCTTTCACTTAGGACACAATGCTCTTTGTAAAATCATGACTATTTCAATTAACTCATGTAATCGTTCGAGTTTTGTACGAATAGATTCAAATATATTATTCATGTTCAAGTATATGGGAACGACGCTTTTGATTATTTAATTTATACTCAATATTTTATTTGGTGATTGTGATAATTTTAGATTCTGATATATACATGAATTGTTAATTTTTTAATACCATCATAATGTGTTTAATATTTGATTAATGTGTTTAGACAAGCTAACCGCACATTAGGGCAGTTGTCATGTACTGTACACAGCAGGACGTGTTGTACACCAAAACAACGTTGTTGTGGTACTCAAAAAATTACTCCCAAAATTTGGATAATTTTTGGACAATTTTTTACACTCCAAAATGACGTTGTTTTGGTGCGTAACACACCCTATTATGTGCACTACACAACAAGATCCCCCAATGCATTGCCGAGGGTTGTGGACCCAACTTAGGCTATAGTGGGGATTTAGAGATATTGTAATGTGTCAATATTATAGTGCAACAAAATGATATAATTTTATCTTTATTTAATATTATTTAGAGTTTAATTATATTTATTAATTTAAAAAATTTGTAAACAATTTTAAATGTGGACAAAACTTACTTACATCGCTTACCCACATTATAATTTTATAGTGCTAGGATGTACTATAATTTTATAGTAATCTATTTTAGTGATCCAATTCGTTTATTTTATTTATAGTACATTTGAAAAATCACCCATATAAAATAAAATTGATTGGGCAGATCAAATTAGATCAGTATTTTTAAAAATATTAGACGGTCTATTTCATAATGTTAATTGTTAATCGATAGTATAACTATTGATGTTTGATTAACTTATTATTGTTTTGAATAATGATTTTGTAGTTGGCCCTATAAAGAATATTGGTGCTTAAATTTCAACGAGTTGTGTCTTCAAGGGAAATAATAAAAATCTCCACCAAACGACAAAGGAAACAAATTTTTTTATTACTTCTTTGACATTAAGGGCCGGTTGGACCTTGCCAAAAAAATTAATTGATTCATTGATTATAAATAATAGATTTGATAATGTGACAATTTGAAGACTCAATTTTCTCATTCAAACTTAGAGAGAGAGAGAGAGAGAGAGAGAGAGCAAACTGATGTAGCAAAGGTGGTTGGTTTTTTTCTTTTTTTGCTAAACGAGTCATCCAAACGGTTTATGACCAAATTGGGATAAAGTTTAGGAGAGTTTTTACCTATTACCGACTAGGCCTTGGGATCTTAAAATTAACGACTGAGTAAACTTCCAATGACCCTTCTTATTATCAACGAGATTTGACTTCATGATGTCTGGATTATACGGCTCGTCCCGGTCTCCACTCCAATAATCTCTTGGGATTTAGCAAGGTTGTTACCTTCTTTAGACGGTCTTTTGATATGAATCCATAACAAAATTTGGAAAAGTTTGTACACATACTATTCAGACACATCCGAATATAGATATGTCTATGTCCGAATGTATCCGGATGAAAAAGAGCCTCACGCGCATCCAACGGTTCCGAATATATTTGTATTCGGATAGTCTATGTCCGTAGGACCCTAGCATTGCTCATAAAATCTATAGTTTTGACTTTATTGTCTCCTTTGAAAAATGCTCTTAGGAGGAGTTTGGATCATTTGGTTTAAAAAAAATACCTTTGTCCAAGTATCTCGTAGTCGTATAATGTGAAAAAAAAAAAAACATATCAAATGTCCGGATAAAATGTTGAGGCAGAGAATATAAAAATTTATAGATAAAAAATCATGTGAAGCATCGGAAATCGTTTTCCCATTGAGCTATGGTCTGAGTTTCAGCTTCGTGCCTTCACCTTCCCCAAAATACTTATATTAAGCTCTTAACAAGAAACTAAAAACTTGACCAGAAATTTAAAAAAAAAAAAAGACAATTTTGTGTTTGGTAACACTTCCTGGGTTGAGTTTGGTAACACAAAGGCTATGTTTGGTAACACTTCCTGTTTTCTGTTTTGTGTTTTCTAT
>JABCMJ010015787.1:0-10255 GCA_014822125.1 Arbutus unedo
GCATGCCAAACCGTAATACTGCATCATTGAACTTCCCAAACCAAACTCTAGGAGATCGTTTAAGCCCATATAGTGTTTTACAAAGACGAAAAACCTGATGACGCGCCCCCTGAGCAACAAACCCAGGTGGTTGCTCCATATAGACTTCTTCCTGTAGATCCCCGCGGAGAAAAGCGTTTTTGACATCCAATTGAAACAAAGGCCAACCAAGAGACGTAGCAAGAGAAATAAGTACCCGAATAGAGCCAAGTTTAGTGACAGGCGAAAAGGTTTCCGAATAATCTACACCATACGTCTGGGTGTAGTCTTTGGCGACAAGGCGCGCTTTATAGCGCTCAACTGTACCGTCGGGAAGATACTTGACAGTGAAGACCCAGCGGCAGCCAACAGTAGTTTTTCCAGCGGGAAGAGGAACCAACTCCCAAGTGCCATTATGATGAAGGGCAGACATTTCATCCTCCATAGCGTGCCGCCAGACAACCATCGAGAGGGCCTCCTGAATAGTGTTAGGAACAAATATGGAGGAAATAGAGGAAGTAAAAGCACGAAGAGACGGAGATAAATGATTAGAGAAAATAAATTGAGCAATAGGATGAGAGGTGCAAGACCGAATACCTTTGTGAAGAGCTATAGGCCGACTGTCCGGAGCTCGCAGCGGAGATGAAGATGAAGCGGCGGGCTGAGGGGGAACCGGCAGCGGCAATGGCGGTGACGAAACCTTAGGGTGACGAGTATATACCTGCAAGGGTTTAGGAGTAGGAGGACCAGACGGAACAGCCATAGGGAACACGGACTCAGATAGAGGAGCAGCAGGAGGATTAATGGAGGTGGAAAAGTAGGATAATGACTCATTAAAGGTAACATCAACACACACAAAATGGCGGCGTAAGGAGGGTGAGTAACATTTATAACCTTTTTTAGTGCAGGAGTATCCAAGAAAGACACACCGAATGGAGCGCGGATCAAGTTTATCTCGGTTAGAGTCGAGAGCATGAACATAGCATACGCACCCAAAGATGCGAGGGGGTAAGTGGTGGAGGGGACAATCCGGAAGCAAGACTGTGTAGGGTATTTGACCACCAAGGACTGTAGAAGGCATGCGATTGATTAAGTAACATGTAATAAGCACAGCATCACTCCAATAAGACTTGGGAACTTGCATTTGGAACAACAGGGCCCTCATAACTTCGGATAAATGGCGAATCTTGCGTTCAGCAACCCCATTTTGCTGGGGGGTCTGAGCACAAGAAGACTGGTGGAGAATGCCATGATCATCAAAGAAGTGAGAAAGGGTAGTATGAAAATATTCTCGGGCATTATCAGATCAAAAGATACGAACGCAGGTATGAAATTGGTTCTTGATTTTCATATAAAATGATTTAAAAATAGAGTGCAACTCAGATCGCTCTTTCATAAGATAAAGATAAGTGACACGAGAAAAATCATCCACATAGATAACATAATATTGAAATCCAAATATGTTAGGAACCCGCATGGGACCCTAAATGTCTGAATGTACTAACTGAAAAGGATGGTTGACACGACTCTCAATGCGAGGAGAAAAGGACACTCTACGGTGTTTACTAAACTCACAGACTTCACATGGTAAAACTGAAAGACGACGACACGAAGGCACTAGCTGTTTCAAACTCTGAAGCAATGTGTGGGGATGCAGTGGACTAAAGAGCAACGGACTGAGAATGAGCAACATCATTAAGATAGTAGAGGCCACTGCGTTCAGCACCGCCACCAATCTTCCTCCCCAACGTGAGATCCTGAAACACACAACCATGAGGAAAGAAAGTTACTGAACAATTCAAAAACTTTGTAAGTTTACTAACAGACATAAGATTAAAGGAAAAACGAGAGACATGTAAGACATAATCCAAAGTAATAGTAGAACTAACAGGAACTGAACCGAAACCAGTAATCTCGATGGTAGAATTATCGGCTAAGGTAACATGAGAGTGTTTACCAACAGAGTGGTGGCTAGAAAGAATAATAGATGTACTAGTCATGTGGTCTGAGGCACCAGAATCGATAATCCATGGAGTAGAGGTTAGAGAGGAGGCAACACAAGCAACAGAGGGACTAGTCTGAGCAAGCGTAGCAGTGGAGGATGAAATAGAGTCAGCTGATGGAGACTGAATGGATACAAGATGTTGGTATTCTTCTGCAGAGATAGTCACCACATGGCTAAGAACAATAAGAGGAAACTGCTCAATATTGGGAGAAGTAGCAACCTGATGAGTTTGGGGGAACCCATGAAGATCATAACAGTACTCCACGGTATGATTAGTACCCCCACAATAAGTGCATAAGCAAGGACCACGACCGCGAATTGTACGACCACCACGACCACCAAAGTTAGAGGTGTGACCACATCCTCGAGAGCTAGAATTGCGGCCATGACCACGGCCATGGATGAAAAAAGGACCACCAGACACACTGGAAGCTAATGCGAAACAGTCAGCAAGAGATGCAGATGATGTAGGCCCGGATACAGTAGACTGACGGAGGTGACTAAAAACCTTAATGAGAGAAGGTAGATCACGAGAGCCCAAGAGCTACTTACTAACTGGGTCATAAGTAGACAAGACATCCGATAAAAATCGGGCAACCTACATGCGCTCATGTTGTCGTCTCATAACTTGAAGATCAGCGGAAAGTGGCTCACAAATATCTCGTCACATATGCTCTGAAACTTGGCATAATAAGCCTCCAAAGATGAATCTCCCTGAGAGAGAGAGAGAATAAATATTGATGAAGATCATACGTGCGACGAAGGTTGTTAACTCTAGAATACATCTCTTGAACTTGGGTCCATACTTGTTTAGCTATGGGCAAGAAAATAAGAGAGCTAACAATATAGTCCTCCATACTATTCCACAACTCAGAATGAATGCAAACGTCCTCCGCGACCCATACAGAATATCCAGTAATAGTGTGGAAGTAATAAATAGTCTATCTCGATACCAAGAAGGACGAGTGAGGACAATGGTTGCAGGTTGACTAGGACTAGTATCCGAATCGACAAGACCAATATCCAAATCGGCCACAGACATCGTGGTGACGAAATATCAACCAAATGAGCAAAAACACAACTATTGCTAAAAGGGAGAAAGCAAGTACAACAGAGCGAACCCTGCTCTGTAACACAACTCAAAGAGCAAATACCATCAACTGGAAACACACATCAAGCCGCAACAATAATCATCTACCAAATAATGGTGCATGTAAACAGATTGAAATCACCAATGACTAGTGAGACATAACTATAGTGAACCAATACTAGAAACATAGATTAGATCACCAATACCTTCAGGGGACAACTACAGTGATTGGAAACATTGATCCACCACTGCAGACAGTGGTCAGAAGATTTGGAAATCAGAGAGAGAGCCACAAATCTGGAGATCAGAAGATGCGAACTAGAGAAATAGGATCTCGAGATCAAAAAACGACAGCTCCGACAGCCCCACAGATCGCGACATCGCCGGCAGGATCAACGACGGCGACCGGCGACGGTCGGCACTGACGGGCAACGGGTGGCGACGCGCGGCGTAGGTGGCAGTGGTGGTAGCAGGTCAGTTTGATTTTAGGATTTTGATACGCTCTAATACCATGTAGTTTGAGAGGGAAAAGTGTATAACCAACTCTAACACTAATTAATATTATTTATATTATGAAACTACATATTACATTACATGATTAAGAAATGTGGGATACTAATATTCTAACATGAACTATACTGCGATTTAGTGCATTATGTGAAAACCTAAAATTCACGTTAGGGACACTAGTTTGAATGTCACCGTAACAAGTTAACGGAGGGTGATAGGTGAACATTATAAGTAGTGAAAATGTATAGAAAATAAATAGATTTGTTAAATGAGAAATGGATAATTGGTGGCTGTCGAGCCTAGAATTATGTTATGGGCGTCATCTAAAGTTTGTGTTCCATGTGAGTTAGAGTCCCATCAGATGTCGTCATGTTTTCTTATTAAGGACCCCAACTAGAAGATGGGTGAATTCGATTGGAGGTGACTTTGGGTTACGTCTGCATTGACAGCTCCGGACCCCGAGAGAGTGGTGGCCTTGTCTTGGGTGTCCTCATGCCAGTATTAGGGAAGCGGCTAAAATTTGTTGGTACCTGACTTGATGAAGCCACGTGATCAGTCAGGTCTAGATAGAGTGAGGTAATTATTGACTCGAGTAGATGATATAAGATCTCTTCTTTGCCTAGGTAAGAATTTGTCAATATTAACTAAGTGCTATACTCCAGATAGTCGAGTAAGAATGGAATATTGGGGGAAAAGAATATTCCTAGAAACTTTAATGAAACGAAAGCTTAACAAACTTATGTATTTACTTTTCTATTCTGTTGTTATTGCACGGGTCATATTTCTTGTTGTATATCTATATTCTTCGGGTTTTGTATTTCGGTGACTTTTTCCTCCTGAGTTTAATTAGTCATCGGAGCAATTTTTTTGCTCATGGTGTTTCATACCAGATGTAGTGGAGCAATTAGAGTATCCACCTGAGTATGAAAAACTGGGACCCATAGAGGAAGTCATTGGTGGTGTTTGGCAGTCTTATCCTTAAAAGCTCTATTTTAGATTTGTTTTTCAAATAAAAGAATATAAACCCGAAGAGGTATTTATGTCAATTTCACTTCCGTATTTCTTAACTATGATTTACTTAATTTTTGTTGTTTAATTAATAAAGGGCATTTTATCAATTTATCTTTCAATTGAATTAATGTTCCGAAAAATCGAGACGTTACAATAAGTAGGGACTATGGAGGGATGTACGTAATGACAAGTGAGATCAATTGATCCAATTGAGTTAGGAAAAATATCTCTAGAATAGGCATATTTTTTGAATATTTTGATAAATTTACCCCACAGAATATTATGCATTGTCATATAGATGGTATGTCTTGCCTCACAGAGTTATACATATTCTAGATACGTGACCTCACCAGGTAGGGAATAATTTTTTTGATATATACTTTTTCAAAAGTCGTAGCGCCTTACTCCCTTGGAGATACTCTTATTAGTATACTTTCTTTTTTCAATCGGCAAAGAAATTTTATTAATTTTCGAAAGATAGATACATATATAAATTTAAGAGAACCAAGCGAAAAATGCATCACAATGATTCAACTCGAATCTCAATTAGGTTGGCACCCAAATAAACGACAATCATATGTCGCTTGACATCCAAAGGAGAAGCAAAAGGTTGGCAAGAAATCAGCCAACAAAGTAAAAGGGAAAAAATCAGGGCAGATCAACCTACATGGTGATGAGAATTATGCATAAGAAGAGCTGTTGATATCGTACTTAAAAACAATTTCTTATCCAATAATTTTTTTTTATGTGTACTTGGCAACTATACACACATAAGGATTTATGAAATAATTTTGTATCATTAGGTGGTGGTAGACAGAAAATGGGTGTATCGCCAACTTAAGACACGTTATGACATTTGGTATTGAAAATTAATTGCATGTTCCCTTTGTCGAAATTAATTTATATAAGTAGTTGGGATTCTTAAGCTTAATTTTCAGAAGAGAAATTTTTACAAATACAAAACAGGAATATATACACAGTTTTGTCAACAAATTAAGGACAGAACCTTTATTTATCTAAACACACACATACACATACATATAAGATATTAACCGTCTCATATACAGATAGTTTTAACATGCCAACAATTAAACAACTTATTAAAAATACAAGACAACTAACCAAAAATATCAAAAAAACTTCTGCGCTTGAGATGCCCTCAGGGTCAACAAAAATGTACCAGTATATATGTGCATGGGACTCGTTTAGATTATGAAATGGAATATATAGGATAAGATTTGTCTCCGTCAAGTACATTGACTTTGCTGTTATGTACGTACACAAGCCAGCAAGAGATGAAAAAGTCAAATGAGGCATGATGCAAACGTGTTTTACCAAAAATTGAACCTCTTTTTTTTTTCTTTGATCTGGACCAGATATTGGACTTGGTTTGGGAATTTAATTAGCTTCCACATGTCCATTCCCCTATTATATGTTGTCCCATTTGACGAAATGAATTGCCAAATATCTTCTGACTTCTTGTGCAAAACAGTGATTGCCAACCATATCATGCAACCAAGTTTTTTTTTTCTTTTAAAAAAAGGAATAATGAAGAGATAGGATTTGTATTTTTTTGCTCTGTATCGTTTTTCTCCTATATAGAAAACTGTGTTGTTAGCTGTAAGATGTGCAGTAATATGTGTCTCTATAACATTATGTGCGGGGAGTGACGTTAGTCCGGTACAGAAAAGTCGAGAAAGTTGGTGACCTGGAGATAGGAGATCAGTCGAAAACTGAAGTTCTCATAATTGGTAGTCGTAATTATAATAATCTTAAAGTGTCAAAATTTCATATCGAGTTTTGACCCACGTCAAAGGAATAATAATTTAGATACTGTCTCAAAAAAAGACTAGATAAAATATACGTATCTATATAAAGATACGGACTCAAATGCAAAATTGATCGGATTGGATGAAAACCTACCAAAAAAAAATGATCGGATTGGATGAAAACCTACCAAAAAAAATGAAATGAACAAAGAATATTTGCATGTTCTAGGTCTTTCCCATGAAACAGTATATATCTATATATAGCAGGACAGGTTGAGAGCCATATCCGACACTTGATTCCCTTATTTAGCTGCCAACTTAAACAAAGGGCAATCCCTAAATTAATTAAGGCACCATTAAGACTTTTTGAGACCAACTAGAAATTAACTACTACTCAACGTACTGTCCCCAGTTGAGAGAGACGATAAGGGTTGTTCTTGGAGCAATACTACTAATACATTACATTACACATTATGCCTATATGACATTTATTAATTTGAACACATATCAAAATTTATGAGACTCGTTTCATATTTTGTCTTATAATAATATGTCACGTACGCATGATGTGCAACTTGATGTGTCAGTAAACTTATCCTTTTAATATTAAGCGATGGCTATAAGATCCATTTGCTTTTCAAGAACTAATGACATGTTTGTTAAGGGTCATAAAAATAATCAATTGTTATTATCCAAAATATAGCTATCTGGGTTTGCCATATTTGAAATTCATTTACTACCTCACACTCGGGATATGATATTAAGGGAGACTATTTTCTTCATTTCGAGAGGGGTAAAATTCTCATCTTTTTCCTCATCCATATCTTATTATCTTCTACATATCTCTTCTATTTACCAAAATATCATTTCTAATTACAAAAATGACGTTATCAATTAAAAAATACCATCTCATATCCTCAATCTTAAAAAAAAAAATACTCAAATAACTCACTTATAACTAACTATTCATCTCTCTCTAAATTAAATTTCTCATTATATTATATCACCCTTTTTACTATCTACAATATCATTTTTAGAATTTTGACTACTAACCAACAGATCGTAAGTGTAGTAGGCATGTATTGGAGCGCATCCTACCAAATTCAAGTCAAAGGGGTCCGGGTTTGAACATCCAAAGCCTTAGCATTGTATATGGGAGCCCACCCCATTTTCCACCAAATTCTCAGCCCAAGTGCCCTTTGTTAGCAAGCAAAACACATTTAGCATACTATAACCTCTATTACCTTTCAGTTGGGCCTCAATTAATATATAGCACCAGCAAACACTCAATTTCAATTTTAGTACAAATCGATGGAAGTCTCAACAAGAAATACGTTTGAAAAATTAGTCGCCGATACTAAATTTATTGTGGTCATTGAAAGAGAATCATTTTTCACGAGCGTCAAGAGATATAGAGTTTTGCACATATATCCTTCAAGTCATTACTGATATGATGGAGACCTACTGGGTTGGATTCAGTTGAGAAGGTTCATCCATGTCCGTAACAAAGAATCTAATCGGAAAGACTCATCCGTGTTGACAATAAAAGATTTGACTGAAAAAATTTGTTGAGGTCAATAACAGGGAAAAGTCCGAGATTGGCAGAGCCAGACAAAACAAATTTGATCTCCATCCTTAAGAACCTGAGGCTAACCACCAGACTTAGATCTCGAAGTCTCGTGAGGTCCTTGAAATCTAATTCTCTGCATAACCAATTCTCAAGAAACGTGTGAAAAAAAGAGCAGAAAGTTATCTTCACTTAGATATACATAAGGAATTTTTTCTAAAACTCTTACTACTTTGAGAGACTAACTTGGCTATCGAAAGGTCCTTGTAAATAGGTGATCCCCAAGGGATTCTAACCCTTTTCTCTTGTCTTGCTCGGAGTTCAGCCGGAATAAATTTATATATATGCTATTAATTAATTATCAAATAAAAAACAAAAACTCATTATAGTAATATGACTAATAAATTACTTACTATATATCTAGTTATTTGATAGTAATGGGTAATCTATTACTAGGGTGTTCGAGAGAAATTTTTTAAGGTGTTTTTGAATTCTAGAATTTTGATTTTGAAATTTTAAATTCTGAAAGCTCATAATTAGAATCTGTGAAATGTTTAGTAGAATTGTGTAAAATAGATTATGAATCTGTAAACTATTTGGTAGTACAATCAAATTATTATATTGTGTGTAGAACGGTAACAAAATTTTAAAATCTAAAATTGAAATATCAAAAGTAGCTCCGGGCCTACTTTTGAGATTGTGGCTATAAAGGCTTGTGTTGAGAATCACACAATTAGAATTCCATAATTAAAATCTCAAAATCAGCATCCCAAACACTTAAAAATTTCAAAATAAAAATTTCAGAATAAAAAAATACCTCAAAAAATCCCTCCCAAACACCCACTACATATCCTTCGGACCAATGTGAGATTGGAATCTCATAATCTCAAATCTCTCTCGACATTAATTATAGAAAGATTTTATAAATGGTTAACAAATAGACATATGACAGACTCCCTTAGTAGCTAGTCTATTTGGAGTATTAACATACACATTAAGTTAGCTAAGCTTTTAACACATAAAATAGTCTTTAAATAAAAAGAAACAATGCTACAAAGATGAAATTGTCATCGAATAACAATCTCAAAACAAATATAAACCTAATTAATCTAGAAAATAACACATGAGATTTAAATTTACAAAGTACACCTCACGTGTATGTGCGTGTGCACGTGTATGTGGGTGCGTACACAGAAACGTGTAATTGTATATAAACTAATACAAAAAAATAATTATTATTGTGATATTATTTAATAGAAGTGTCAACTAAGAGAACAAAATGACTACACATCCAATGGCATCGTAAGGACACAAAACGACCGAGAGAGAGAGAGAGAGAGAGAGAGTTATCAACAAGCAACTACAAACTCTTTCAGGCTTATCCATGAAAGGTGCTGTTGTGTATATGTATTTAACTAATGACTTGAGGCATCATTATGAAAACAACTGAAACTATTATTTATGGAGAAAAAGAGGAATAAAGCCTCCTCCACAGGCTCCACTCCCATCATTTATATCCTACCACCCACCATATCTCATAAATCCCTCTCTCTCTCTCTCTCTCTGCCAAAATATCTCTCTCAAGCTACACGTGTAAAAAGGACAGGAAGAGAGAGAATCTCTGTGCACGGTTTGGAAGGATAAAACCGGATCCATGAATTAACACTAGGTGGCAAATTGGACAAAGTGGGGTCTCCAGAGGGTTTAGACGTGTCAACAACGGAGAAGGGAAGAGTGTAAGAGCACACGTTGCTCCCACTACCAACTAGTAGACAAAACAACAGACCAAAAAACAAAGCAAAACCCATGTCCTACCCCCTACCCCCAACCTGAGAGGCTTTTGGAGCAGCATCACAGCACTAATTTTAAGGAAACGGGTCCTTATTGTGTATAACGTATCTACAAAAAATACTGTTTCGATGTTTGTTCGGACACCTAAGATATCATATCCGGACACCAAAAATATATTTATCGTAATGCACATTCTATTGAGCATTGTGCTGATTGTGCATAACAAAATCCTGTGTTCGTTGTTTCTCTACAGGCTCTCCCCTCCACTTGTGTCATCTGTTGAATATTCTACTTTGGGAGGGGGAAGGGGCCAGGAGGGGTTGTGTTTTGTTTATTAACTAGCGCATGCCCGTGCCCGTGCCTAAAGGCACGCTGCAAATCCATTAGCAGACGCAGCAGCATGCAGCAACAACTGCACGCAGCAACAGCAGTCAAACAGTACATGCAGCAGCAACGACTCACACAACACGCATCAATAGACATCACAGCAGCGT
>JABCMJ010015795.1:0-12978 GCA_014822125.1 Arbutus unedo
GATAATGAAGTTTGATCAAGTATTTTGGGGTGGAGACATGAGAAATGGGATTTTCTAGAGAGAGAATGGGTGAAAAATCTGATTTGGGGTGAAAGGGTTGTGTTAAAAAAATTTTGGTTCGTCACTTTATTTCTACGCGTCCACCCGCGTGACCAGTCAGGAAAAATAGGCCAAAGAGCCTGACCAGTCAGGCGGAGCCACTGACCAAAATTTGGAAAACGGCCACACCCGCGTGACGAGTCACCGAGGTGCTACTGACAAAAAATTTTCACCTTTTTTTTATATTTTTTATTTATTTATTTTATTTGTTTACTCTTCTCCTCTTCATCAAAACTCATCCAAATCATCATTTATCTCGTCCAACCTTTTTAAACATTAAAATAGGGCGGGTCCTCACAAGTTGTCTTGTTGTGGACCATACTAAGTAGCTCTAGCTTACCCCTTGCTTTCTCTTCCTAACTTGGATTATGTCATACATGTACTGGCCCCTTGGTTTGTCTAATACTTTTTGTAGGCTTCGACAGTTCAGATAGCTAGACAACAAGTATTCATTGAAGGGCAGAGAGCAAACAGATTTAATGCATCTCAAGGAGGCAATTTGTACTAAAACGAACATTTAAGTCTCTGACTCGTTAGAAGAACTGGTACATTGACCCATCATTGCGGAAGTTATATTTGTTTTTATACATATCAAGTTGTTAGATGGACTCTTCTATTACTGTTAGTTTACACATGATAAGGAGAGCGAGCAGATTATAGGGAATTCAAGTGGGAGAGAGATGTCTGGCTTGCTGTGCAAACCGAGAGGAAGCCTGATATGCAAGACAATCCTTGACTACATGGTATGCATAGTATTACTTGTGCACATACACCAAGTATTGGTCATATGAGCTCATGGAAATTGGAGGGAAGAAATGGAGTAGAAAGAAGCTTCATGTTTAAAGAGAAGACTGATTTTTGTCAATGCCTTCATCTCATGATTCAGTTGCACAAACTGTAGTCATCTATAAGTGTATTGTTACCTTTGAGGGAGATGAAGAAGAATGCATTATTGATTTTTCCATGTCAATCAAATACTCCTTGGTGTACAATACCGTAAGAATGCATCTGTAAGTGTATTGTTACCTTAATTTTTCCATGTCTATCTTATTAGGTGGCAAGTTTTATTTTTACTTTTTTGTCTGCTAGTTTTATTGTAACCAATGTCTGTTAATTTGTGTATATTGATTTTATGAGTGGGGAATGATTTAAAAATTACAATGCGTGGTTATGTTTGAAATAATTGTTATTGCTTTTGTTGTTTAAAAAATTATGTTAGTTAATTTGTAGGATTTGAGCCTACGGAATTGGTATTAAGTGATTTAAATCTTTTGTTCTTGCAATGTCAAGAATCTCAAAATGTAATATTTTTTTTAATTCAAGGATATATATAATAACATTCACAAAATGCTATAAAAAATTGTACCAATATTAGCACGTAAAAAATGCTATGGAATATAAGACATATAATAGCATTCACAAAACGCTATCAAAAGCTGTTCATACAATAGCGTGAAAAAAATGTTATGAAATGTCAAGACCTCTTATAGCATCACAAAATGCTACAAAAAAATATACATATAATAGCGTGCCAAAAATACTATGGAATGTTAAGACCTGTTATAGCGTTCATATAACGTTATAAAAAGCATAACTACCATAGTGTTCGGAAAACGCTATAGTTAAGCTGACTTTTAACAGCGTGGGCTACCATAGCATTTGTAAAGAACACTATGGAAGGGTTACCATAGTGTTTTTGGCATGCTATGGTATGTGTTTTTTGTTATAGTGAGGGTCCCTTTTATAACGGGGTCATCTTATCATTTTATTTACAACAGTAGCAAGTTCGAAGTAGATATGACATCTATTACGGTTGTAGAACATTGCTTACTATTGTAATAATTGTTTTATGAGACTGCATTTGTTGTTGAGCGCAACTACACAATTTTAGAGACAACCTCATACGAGGTAGAAGCAATATGGAGCAAAGAGCCATTTCCCTTGTAGTTGGCGCCCATTTATCGTACAGGTGGTCACCCCACCATCACTGTATGTTTTTTTTACATCCGCCCATCACTTTGTAAGATAAGTCTATTTTGAAGAAGAAAAAAAGGTCTGCTTTAGGAATTTTTCTAGCAAAATATTTGCCTGGAGAGAGAGAAATGGACTGATGATGGAGTACCTTTTTTTAAGATGTTGGGAATACATCTATGGTTTCTTGAAAAGAGGACAGTTGTAGAAGCGAAAACACTTGTATGAAAAAGAAGTATTGGCAACACAAGCTCCATTTCCATTGTAAGTCTATAAACATCGTTGATGACAAGTTGAAAGTTCGCAGCCATTAGGATCTAGCACAACTTGGCATCTTTGTGTAGCTTTCACTTGAAACAACATAAGTAGAACTACAACAAAATTCAACACCAAAATCAAGTTATTTGGATACGTATGTATATCTATTTTAACTCTAAATAAAGTGAATCACTTGGGTACAAAAGCCATCTAACGGAAATAATTATTTGGGTTGATGGCATATCATATGGATGGAATATATATTGAAAAAATCAGTTTACAGGTGGTGGAGCAAAATAATTGTCTTGGTTTTTAACTAAAAAAGAGAAAAAAGATTTTAAAAAAAAAAGAGAGACCAATTTTTTAATCATATGTTTTTTTGTACAATAGCTATATACTGGACATTGCCATCTCAGCAACATATAAATACATTTGTTGTTTAAGTACAAAGTATTCCAACATTTGTGATGGAGAAATTTATAAGATCAGTACTCTAATTCTTTTTTTTCCTAAGCGAAGAAAAAATTCATTGGCCTTTTCGATTTAAAGTTACAAAGATTAACGGAAAACCAAGGATGGAAGACATTGCAACAAAAAGCCTTGAATCGCAACTAAGTTAGCATCCACACTTTGGACTATCATACAATAGTACTCTAATTCTTAAGTGATTTCCAAACCATTGTAGATGCATGTAGGCTTTAGATAGCTTTTAGCGGTTGTTTCAAGCTCATTTCTTCAACCTAGAATTCAAAGAATTGTAAAAAGAAAAAGAAAACAAACCTGTCAAAAGCAAGACAAAAAGCCTATAATTGAAGCAAGAAAAATTGGCCATCTCAACAAAAATGTAATTTGAACCTTTTTAGCTCTGTTTACTTATTAGAAAGGACCGGGGCAATATTTATAAGGTGAAAGGCTAATTCGAGTTGTATACTGTGTACAACTTGTCATAATTCTTTCACGTTAGAGTACCATATACAAATCATGAATCAAGTCATTATAAATGGAAATATAGTTTTGGTAATTTGGGTGCATCCAAGCAAAATGATACATCATTTACATATATTGGTAATCTTCATAATTGCTTTCAAAACTTCAAGTCTTTTTCGCTTATTTGGTCAAGTAATGAAATTAATTCTCTATTTTCATAATGTATATGTATATTTCTAGTGATAGTGTTAGAATAAATGAAAAAAGAATAATATTAACTACAAGGTAGGAAATCCCAAAACAATTTAGTTAAATAAGGAAGGAAATCCCAAAATATTAATGAAATAGACAAATTCAATAAGAAAATGGAAAAATGGGATACTGTTGTACCTAGAATGGGAAATTCAATAATTTCGTGCCACATGCATTTTGGGATGGTAATTATGTTCACAACAAAAGATAATCCATCCGATCCTATCCAATCACTTGAATACTGGTATTACCTAATTTTCTATCTAATATGATTGGGTTTGGGAGTAATAATAGAATGCACATTGGGATATGGGGAGGGTAAGATTTTACAATTCACATACTAAAATATCCGTAGCTGCCCATTCATACTGGTTCCTCATTACATGTATCTTTTATATATGTATATCCCTTGAACAATTTTTTTTCCTTAACCTAGTCATAGAATTCTAATTTGATATTGGTGTTGCAGTAGCTACTGGGTTGTTTTAGTGTTTTATTTTACTGTTTTTTAGAGTTTTATATCATTGTTGTAACTAGTACGTCTTTGTTGGTTTTTGTAAAAGTGTTGTGCAATTTTTCTCATCATGTTTGTTTTATTATGCCTTTTCCTTTTATGTTTTGTTGATACTAGCGTGATAACAAATTTTGCGGTATGATGTGATTCAAACCGACCCATTGCAATTGAAAAACCTCATCTATTTCTGGATCAAGTTTTTCCTATTCATATGATTTTGCACTTTAATAGTCAGATTTCACATCATTGAGAGCAGTAGCAATCTCTATAGATAACAAAGTCTGAGACTACTATTGAGCATAATATGTTAAAAGCTTTCACGGTTCCTCAAAGGTAGCCCTTTCTTCTAGTCGATCTATTTGTAACACAAGTGATAACGGAGACAACATATGTTCAACATCACAAGAGAAATGTTGGTTATAGGTCAATCAAAATGGAATCGCCACATGGTTGTTGGAAAGTTTTATGAGATTCAAGACCTAAGCCAAAAGATTTGGTGACGAGATAATCATGTTCGTGTAAAATACCCTTAGCTCTTAATGCATGAGAATTTACTTTTGGCGTAAATAACTTTTTCAATTGATCCATGAATATTATCAATGATGAACATCTTATGAAAATTTATATCATTATGTCATAAAAACTACATGACATAGACATCACTCAAGGTAAACAGAAAAAACAAAAACAAGAACTTTGAGAAACCTATAAACAAAAACTTGTTATTCAATTTTTGGGGGCTTTTCAATTTTTATTTTTATGGAAAAATAGTAATACTACCTAAGTCGACACGAATACCAGAATTAAACAATGGAGTAAATTCCTATCGAATTCATAATATATTCAAACTGCAGAGAATCTAACGGTTCAATAAAAATCTCAATTTAATGGTTTTTAGCTTTGATAACAAGACATTGTAGATCAAATTTTCTAATCACTTTCCTAAAGATGATCTTTTCAACTTCCTTCTAGCCAAACATGGCTTTCTAGGTTTAGGTCAAAAATTCTAATCCCTGTAAGGTCTCCTACCATAGAGAACATGTATTTCGGGAAGACACTTGAGTGTAACCACGGAGCCGAAAATAATTTGATCGTATATGACTCTTGACCACGTAATAATGGGGAACTATAAATAACCTATTTTTACGAGAAGTTTGCCCTTGATTTCCTAGTGTTCGTTTTACAACTTGAACAAGATTTTCAACAGCACTAGCTTTCACAAAAAGAACCACTTTATTTACTTGTTAAACTTTACGTTTATCTTCGTTTGTGATAAAAATCGATGAATGCTCAATTCCAAGACATGTTCAATCTCCTAGCATTGTTGTGAATCAAGTATATTATCCAAGGATTTGGATACGGCATTTAAACACTCAAACATAGTGTAGCAATTTTTCGCTCATCAAATAATTGGACAATTTGAACGGCATGCCTTACGTCTTCAAAGATATGAGAATATACCTTTTTGAATGGCATCCCTTATGTCTTCGGATATGAAAAAACTCTTCATTTCGATACTCCAGTAGACATATTGTTCTTCTTCAAAGATAGGGACTTGACTTGGCGAATACTTAAACCTAGTTGGGGCTGAATATGATGCCATCAGTACAACTAGGTTTCAAAACATGGAATGAAAAAACTGCTTAGTAAGCTCTGATAAATGTATTGTTTCCTCAACATCTACAAATATATCTGTGGAAAGACTCTTCAAACATCGTTCTAGAACAATTACAAATTAACTTCTAACATGTGTATCCCCCTTTTAATCTTTGTTTCAATCCTCAAAAGATTAATAACAAAAATTTGGCACTAAAAAAAAAGGAACTGATGAAAATTGGAGATAATAGCGAAGGAAAATTCGACGTTATTTGATTTTTACATTTGAGACCATCATTGGTGCAAGCAAGTAGTGTGTTGTGGACAGGGTAAAAAAGAGGGTCCTTTTATAACGGGGTCATCTTATCATTTTATTTACAACAGTACCAAGTTTGAAGAAGATACGACATCTATTACGATTGCAAAACATTGTTTACTGTTGTAATAATGGATTTATGAGACTACAATTGTTGTTGAGCGTGACTACACAATTTAAGAGACGATCTCATATGAGGTGGAAGAAATATGAAGCAAAAAGCCATTTCCTTTGTAGTTGGCACCCATTTAGCGTACAGGTGGCCACCCCACCATCACTGTATGTGTTTTTTACATCCACCCATTACTTTATAAGATAAGTTTGTTTTGAAGAAGAAGAAAAGGTTTCCTTCAGGAATGTTTCTTCCAAAATGTTTGCCCAGAGAGAGAGAAATGGATTGATGATGGAGTACTTAACATGGCAACACAAAACTCACAATCCGGGGAATAAAATGCCAACCATAGCTATAGGAAATATGAAAAGCTTAACGAATGAAGATCCATATTATTTATTTTTTTAAGATGTTGGGAATACATCTATGGTTTCTTGAAAAGAGGACAGTTGTAGAAGCACAAACACTTGTATGAAAAAGAAGTATTGGCAACACAAGCTCCATTTCCATTGTAACTCTGTAAACATCGTTGACGACAAGTTGAAAGTTCGCAGCCATTAGGATCTAGCACAACTTGGCATCTTTGTGTAGCTTTCACTTGAAACAACATAAGTAGAACTGCAACAAAATTCAACACCAAAATCAAGTTTTTGGATACGTATGTATATCTATTTTAACTCTAAGTAAAGTGAATCACTTGGGTACAAAAGCCATCTCACAGAAATGGTTGTTCGGGTTGATGGCATATCATATGGATGAAATACATATTGAAAAAATCAGTTTAAAGGTGGTGGAGCAAAATGATTGTCTTGGTTTTCATCTGAAAAAGAGAAAAAAGATTAAAAAAAAATAGAGAGAGACCAGTATTTTGATCATATGTATTTTTATACAATGGCGATATACTGGACATTGCCATCTCAACAACATATAGATACATTTGTTGTTCAAGTACAAAGCATTCCAAAATTTGTGGTGAAGAAATTTATAAGAACAATACTCTAATTCTTGTTTTTCCTAAGAGAAGAAAAAACTTTATCGGTCTTACAGATTTAAAGTTACAAACATTAACAGAAAACCAAGGATGGAGGACATCACAGCAGAAAGCCCTGAATCCCAACTAAGTTAGCACCCACACTTTCGATAATCATGCAATAGTACTCTAATTCTTAAGTGATTTCCAAACCACTGTAGATGCTTGCATGGTTTAGATGGCTTTTAGGGGTTGTTTCAAGCTCATTTCTTCAATTTAGAATTCAAAGAACTGTAAAAACAAAAAGAAAACATACCCGTCAATAGCAAGACAAAAAGCCTATAATTGAAGCAAGAAAAATTGGCCATCTCAACTAAAACGTAATTTCAACTCTTTTAGCTTTGTTTACTTATTAGAAAGAACTGGGGCAATATTTATAGGGTAAAAGGCTAATTCAAGTTGTATACTGTGTAAAACTTGTCATAATTCTTTCCCATTAGAGTAAAATATACGGATCACGAACCTAGTCATTATAAATGGAAATATATTGATGGTAATTTAGGTGCATCCAAACAAAATAATACATCATTCATATATTTTGATAAATCTTCATAACTGCTTTCAAAACTTCTAGTCTTTTCCCTTATTTGGTCAAATAATGAAACTAATTCTCTATTTTCATAATCTATATGTATATTTCTATTGATAGTATTAGAATAAATGAAAAACCCAATAGTATAAACTAGAAGGAAGGAAATCCCAAAACAATTTAGTTGAATAAGGAAGGAAATCCCAAAATATTAATGAAATAGACAAGTTCAGTAAGAAAATGGAAAAACGGGATATTGTTGTACCTAGAATGGGAAATTCAATAATTTCGTGTCACATTGATTTTGGGATGGTAATTATACCGACAACCATAGATAATCCATCCAATCCAATCCGATCATTTGAATACTGGTTACCTGATTTTTTATCTAATATGAGTGAGTTTGGGAGTAATAATAGCATGCACAATGGGATATAGGGAAGGTAAGATTTTGCAATTCACATACTAAAATATCTGTCGCAGCCTGTTCATACTGGTTCCTCATTACATGTATCCTTTATATATGTATATCCCTTGAACAATTTTTTTCCTTAGCCTAGTCATGGAATTCTAATTTTATAGTGTTGTTGTAGTAGCTACTGGGTTGTTTTAGAGTTTTATTTTACTATTTTTTAGAGTTTTATATCATTGTTGTAACTACTACTTCTTTGTTAGTTTTTGTAAAAGTGTTGTGTAATTTTTTTATCATGTTTGTTTTATTATGCCTCTTCTTTTTATGTTTTGTTAATACTATGATGATAACAGATTCTGCGGTATGATGGGATTCAAACGGACCCATTGCAATCCAAAAACCTGATCTATTTCTAGATCAGGTGTTTCTTATTCATATGATTTTGCACTTTGATCGTCATATTTCACACCATTGAGAGTGGTAGCCATCTCCATATATAGATAACAAAGTCTGAGACTACTGTTGAGCATAATATGTTAAAAGCTTTCATAGGTTCCTCAAAGGTAGCCATTTCTTCTGGTCAATTTATTAGTAACACAAGCGATAACAGAGACAATATATGTTCAACATCACAAGAGATATGTTGGTTATAGGTGAATCAAAATGCAACTACCACATGGGTATTGGAAAGTTTTATGAGATTCAAGACCTAAGCCAAAAGATTTGGTGACGAGATAATCATGTTCGTGTAAAATACCCTCAGCTCTTAATGCATGAAAATTTGCTTTTGGCGTAAATAGCTTTTTCAATTGATCCATGAATCAAATATGTATATTATCAATGATGAACATCTTATGAAAATTTATAAAAGATCATTATGTCATAAATACTACATGACATAGACGTCACTCAAGGTAAACAGAAAAAACAAAAAAAAAGAACTTTGAGAAATCTACAAACAAAAACTTGTTATTCAATTTTTGGGGCTTTTTAATTTTTAATTTTATGGAAAAATAGTAATACTACCTAAGTCGACATGAATACCAAAATTAAACAATGGTGTAAATTCCTATCAAATTCGTAATATATTCAAGCTGCGGAGAGCCTAAGGGTTCAGTAAAAATGTCAATTTCATGGCTTTTAGTTTTGATAACAAGACAATGTAGATCAGATTTTCTTATCACTTTCCTAGACATCACTTTTGAACTTCCTTATCAGTAGCCAAACATGGGTTTCTAGGTTTAGGTAAAAAATTCTAATCCCTATAAGGTCTCCTAGCATAGTGAGTGTGTAAATGTTGGGAAGACACATGATGTGAGAACCCGAGGTTCGACCTTTTTTTTTTTTTTTATTATTTTTGTTATTCAAGAATTTGTGGTTTTGAATTTAATATTATAATTGTGGGCTTATTTTAATAGTTTAGAACGATGGGGCGTGATGCAGGGGTGTTAGGGACTTGAAGAGAATTAGTGTAATTAATCAAATTTTAATTATATAAGAATTAGGAAACCCTAAAATCAGTTTATATTAAAAATACGCAGTTTTTTTTTATTTAGAGATCTCTAACTCTAAAAGTTTGAGAAGGGAGTACAGGTGCCTAGACGAAGAATTCGTGCGACGTGATCAACTAGAGATTTGTAGTGGACATCGAAAGCTTAGCATAGAGTCTAAGAACAACCTTATGCATAGAGTATTTGTGGGCCTTTCGACTATTTTACCATTTATTCATTTTTATCATTTGAGATAGGATTTCATGTTAATTTACATTGAGATATTGCGTAGATTATGATTAATTCGATGATATGTATGTTATTTTTTGTGTGTGATTGAGTCGGACATGTTTTGTATAAATTTTAGAATGATTTGGACAGTTAGATTGTGAAAAGGAAGGACAAAACAAAGTTATTTTGCAAATAACAGAATCTGAAAAAAAAAAATAGAACACTACAATAATTTGATTTTGAAAAATTCCGTTATGGTGGTTTTAAAACTCAAAAATTTCTGAAAACTTTACTGAGTGTTGGTTTATGTATCTACTATATTGGGTTAAACTTTTAAAGCCTAATTTAATATACATAATTCTACAAAAATTCGTGATCGAGCTGCAGCAGATTTGCACTTGTGTAGGCTACACTGACATAGTTTGGTAAAACGAGCATAATTTTTTAGTACGAGTATCGAAATTGTGCACTATTTATTTTGTTTGAAACTAAACACATGGAGTTTCAAAAAAATGTATATTTTACATTTTATTTTTCACGAGCAAAATTAGTTTTTTGAATGAATTTGACGAAACAATTTGGTGTTTCAAAATAAGATATCCAACTTTGAACCGACACGAAAGTGTAGTCTGAATTCTTTTTTTAACCTGTTACCTATCGTTTGATGTAGAGTATAATTTCTATTAAAATTGAACCCAATACCTGTACTTATAAATTATAACGTCTTAGAATTTTTAAGGTTGAATCTAACTATATAGTTTTATCCACTTGAGCGATATACTGAAAAATAAAATGTTCTCTTTTTAGTTTTCGACTTGTTTCTTGCCTTCCGGTCCATTTATGGCTACTATTTATGTCTGAAATTGGTTGATATTAGTACATATGAATATGCATGGATATCGGATACCGGGTAGGAGATGACCTGATGGTCAGAGCAACCCGTGAACTCGACTTGGAGTTATTGCGATTCCTCTAGTGAAAGGCCGTGAAACTACCAGGTTTAGAGGTGACCCAACAGTCGGGGTAGCTCATGAACTTTACGATAGGGTCCCGATGTGGGCTGTCCACGATGCAAGACCGTCAAAGTTATGCATGAGTCGCATGATAACATGACAGCATTGTTTACTTGTTCAGTTGTTCAGTTTATCGTTAATTTGCATAGTATATTGTTGAAACAAGCATACTTTACTCAATATGTTGACATTTTCAATATGACTTCCTACTCGAGCTACTCGAGCTCCAGCTCATGTTTTTTCTATAAACTAACAGTTTACTGGTGATGATATGGAACCAAAGGCTTAAGATTTACTTATGGAGATGGTTCAGCATGCTTAGTTGGATTTTCTATTTTAGAGATATTTTTATGTTTAGCATTTCAATTAGAAGCATTCACGCTTTAATTATTCATTTGTTCAGGTATTGTGGATTTGTTTTTGGTTAGTTCGAATTCGATTTAGACATGATGGATTTTTTTTTCTCGGCAAAAGAAAATATATTGAAAGAGAGAAAAATGTACAACCGCTTCTGATGGTTAATAAGGAGCCAACGTAAAGAAGCGAAAGAAAACAAAAGCAACTCCTCAAATACTTTAAAGGATCCAAAACCCATATCTCCTCCAATACATGGAGATACTAAAAGTAGACAATACACCTAAGTCAAAATATGACCAAAGTAGCACCCCACCAATCAGCAAAGCATAGAATTAGCTTGAGCTTGACCTCCAAATCCTTTTGAAAATAGAAACCACCAGCAGATGAGATCAAACCAATTGAGCATAGAGACGATTTGTAACCATAGCAGCATAGGGACTAGTATCTGCTAACCATATCAGAACCAAGTTAGTATCAAACGAATATATCTGTTGTGAGTAAACCAGGGACGATGCAACAGCAACATCATAAGTAGACGTAAAAGCACATCAAGATATCATGTAGCAAAAACATCTACAACAGCAACATAATGGCACAGATCAATCATCATGTGAAGACCCGAAAATATTTTCATTTTTAATTGCAATTGAGATGTTTACCGATGAGGAAATTCGTCGGAGGATTTTTTTTTTTTTTGGGTTTGAGTAAGTTGGGACTTGACCTAGGAGCCTAGTTTTGTCAAATTAATGAGAGGAGGACATTTTGGTCATTTGACCAATACCATTGTTTTGCCCAAAAATCAGATTTTGGGAGAGTTGAGTGGAGATTTTGAAAAAAAAGCTCAAGCCCTCTCCTTACTCTCAAAACCCCTCCACCTTCTCTCTATAAATGATGCCAATCCAACCAATGGATTTCGATTTCCCTTGAGATATGGAGTGGCCTATGCGTGCTTGACGCATACCCAAAGACGGATCGTTAATTCGAAGTTTGAGGAAGGAGAATCGAAACTCTTGAGGTCATCAGAAGCTAGGAGATCATCTTCATCGCCAAATCCGTCATCTTAACCTTGAGATAGGGACATAATGCCTTATATAAACGTGTGTGAGTGTGTTGAGTGGTGAAATTGCATGATTGTGTCGTGTAGGGGTAAAAAAAATTAGTTTTGGTTCGTGTTCTTAAGTCTGCTGGAAAACCCAGAAATTCACCCGACCGCTCGAGCGGTTGTCAAGTGGCTTGTTGGGCGGTCTTTTTCTTCTCTCTGGAAATTTTGAATTCGGCAGACCACTCGAGCAGCCTCCAGCTCGCTCGAGTGACCTCCTTTGATTTTGGCAGATTGTGCTGACCTTTCTAGATGGATTTCCTTATGGTTTTGGGCCGTTGTTAGACACCTTTTTGTGACATTTCGAGAGGTAATGCACATTTAACCCTATAAACACTTGGTAGGGTGAGTTGGGTCAATATCAATGAAGTGGTATATTACGTAGTTGACAATTGAACGAATGATTTGCTTGGACAGGTACTAGATTTCATCGGGAATGCTAGGAATGGACTAGATTTCATCGAGAATGCTAAGAATGGACTAGATTCCATCGGGAATGCTAGGAATGCACAAGATTTCATTGGGAACACTAGAAATATACTGGGCTCCTTCAGGAATGCCAGGAGAGTACTAAATTCCTTCGGGAATAGTAGGGGCATAATGAGACTTTCGAAAACGTATTGGAGGAATATCACAACCTTCCTTGTGTCGGAGTGGGAGCAAACTATTATTTATTATCCGAATTAATCTATCAAACTTTTAAGTAATATGTTTACTTGTGTGCCCTTAGAACTTATTGTGACACGTTCATTCACTTGGGTTATTTGTCTTA
>JABCMJ010015796.1:0-17547 GCA_014822125.1 Arbutus unedo
GGTTAGATACATTTGATTACAATAGAAACATTCCCAAATCGGAATCTACTTATCAGAGGCTCGTTTCACATAGTTGTTCTCCTTATCAAGTGACACTTTCAAATCCGCATTAACTATATCTCTTGCCTAGTATTCCCATGGAATCCTAGTCTAAATTCTTAGCAATCTCGTCTGCGAGTCTAGTTCTCAATACACCTAACCTTCACGTCCGGAAGTATAGTCCACAATATTCCTAGCCTTCCCATCAGGAGTCTAGTTCACAACGCTCCTAGCATTCCCGTCAGGGAGTCTAATTCACAATACACTTAGCCTTCACATCCGGAAGTCTAATTTCTAATATTCCTAGCCTTCCCATCGGGAGTCTAATTCACCATATGAACATGCATCACTTCTATTAAGGGTGTCATTTGACAATTCTTTCAAGTAACAAACATAATATCTTGCCCATTTAAGGTGAGCACTTTCAAGCTAAACACACCCAACACACACTCAAGCATATCCAAACCCGTAACACAAGGGGCAAATGCATCATACACCAATAATAAGCCATAATCAAGTAAAAGAAGTAAGAAAATCCCTACCTCAAGAAGAAAATCCAAGCTTTGAGCTCAAAGGGGTGAAACCCTAACTTTAATGGTGGAATGAAGCTCAACCAAGCCCTCTCCAAGTAAGAACCCTCCTCTAAGTGCTTGAAATCAAAGGGGAGATGAAGGATTCTTGAAGAAATTTGAGAGATACGGAGGTTAAATCATGTATTTGGGTGGGAAGAAAATGAGATGAGGGTTTTCTAGAGAGAGAAGGGGAAAAAATTGGGTTTAGAATGTGTGGGTTGTGTTTTAAAAGAAGCCTGGTTCGTCATTTATTTTAGTGCGCGTCCATCTACGTGACCAGTCACGGACAAAGGCAAGGGGCCATGACCAGTCACGGATGGCCACTGACCTAACAAGTGCTACCCGCGTGACCAGTCACCGGGATGACATGCGTCCGCGTGACTAGTCACCGGGATGACATGCGTCCGCGTGACTAGTCACCGGGGTGCTACTGACCAAAAATTCTCACCTTCTTTTTTTTATTTTTTTATTTTAATTAATTAATTAATTAATTAATTTACTCTTCTCCTCTTCATCAAAACTCATCCAAATCATCATTATCTCTTCAAGTTCAAGAAAATATAATCTAAAATAGGGAGGACATAGGCTTAAGTATTAGATATGCCAAATATATGACAATAACTAAGTAAAGGCTTAACTCTACCTTTTTGTTTCTAGAAATGAGAACTTGAATATATTTAGGAACAAACATGTAAAATATTTAGGAGATATTGAATAAGAGTGAGTTTTAGTTAAACTTCATCCTTATACCTAGCTTATAAAAGTTTAGCTATTCATGCTTGTGAAATAGATGACGAACATGAAGAGAATAAAAAGGATGATGCTTAAGTTTAATAATAAGGATAAACTTACCAACTACACTAGAAATCTATGAAAACAAACATACAATGTTAATAGCTAAAATTTCGACAACTTGTCGGAAAAATAAAGTAATAGAGTGAACACAAATGAACCAAACTTTGGATTAGTTTACTTCTCAATGAGATAATGTCTTACACTTGGTGAAGAAAAATTACACAGGAAATGGAGAGCTTCAAAAACTAGAGAGAGAAGCTCTCAAGAACTAAAAACTAATTGAAAGTATTGTATATTGTCAAAGTGTGTGAGATCCATATCTTTCTTCCATACACATACACATACACAACATAAGTGAAAGGGGACACAAACTATGCTCAATAAGTCTCCTTGCACTCTCTTACAATTCAAAAGTCGCGGGGGAAGGCATTCCAAAATGTGATAATGAGCAAAACGCTAACAAATTAGCATTTATTGCGCGTCAGACACTCTCTACCGATAGAGAAGTGTCCTGATTAAAAGTGGAGCCTTCCTCTACAGATAGGACTGATTCTTTACCGGTAGAGAAGTCTTTTGACTTCTTGAACTTCATTCCTCTACCGATAGAGACTGACCCTTTACCGATAGAGATTTCTGACTTGATTTGTCTACCGATAGAGACTGATCCTTTATTGGTAGAACCGCTTTGAAAGATAGTATTTTCTTATTCTACTGATAGAACTTTATTATCTACTGGTAGAGAAGTCTTCTGACTTCTTTTGCCTGACTTCTTTAAATTTTCCTTTCGGCTTCTTTTCTCTCACTCCCCGGGCCTTCTCTTGGATCTTAAACAATGCCATAATTGATTCCGGGACTTTGGTTTGTACTTGAGCCTTCCGACACACATTTAGCGCTCGAAAACCTGTAAGGAGACATTGACATCTACACGCGCAATATTAAATAGAACGATGATTATTCATAAGCCTAGATACTAAATTGGATGTATTGAGCCACATTAATTTGTACTTTTGTGCGCACAACAATTAACATTATCGAGGATGCTAAAAGCTGGTAGATTGACTTAGGTGCAGCAAAACATGTGTGCAATGATAAGAGGTTCTTCATGAACTATAAAGTGGTTAATGATGGTGTTGTTCTCTATATGAAAAATTCGTCTACTGTTGTTATCAAAAGTAAAGAAAATATGGACTTGAAGTTTACTTCTGTGAAGATTCTAACTCTGACAAATATTTACCATGTACCAGAAATTAAAAAAAATCTTGTATCTGGAGGCCTACTTAACAAGTATGGTTTCAAATTATTATTTGAGACAGATAAATTTGTTCTATCCAAGAGTGGTACTTTTGTTGAAAAATATTATTTTGTCGAGGACATGTTCAAACTTAACATCAATAATACAATTGCTATTTTTTCTTGCATGATTAACTCTCGTTCTTTATGGCATAATCGTTTAGGGTACGTGAATACGAAGGAAAATAGATTTTATGGTTAAATTAGATTTAATTCCTAAATATGATATTGATATGGTTGACAAATGTACAGTGTGTGCCTTTACTAAAATAACTAGAGTTCTATTTTCTAAAATTCAAAGAACTACATCTTTATTAGAACTAGTTCATAGTGATGTATGTGATATGCATAACACCCCTACTAAAGGAGACAAGAAATATTTTGCAACGTCCATAGATGATTATTTCAAGTATTATTATGTGTATCTATTGCATTCAAAGAATGAAGTTCTTGAAAATTTTATTGTTTTCAAAACCGAAGTTGAAAATTAATGTGGAACAAAAATTAAGCGTTTAATGTCTGATAGAGGTGGTGAATATTACTTTACTGCTTACTATGAATCGGTAAGGGTAATACATGAAAAGACTGCATCGTATACTCCACAACAAAATAGAGTGGCCGAAAAGAGAAATCAAACTTTGACAGAGATACTAAATGCCATGCTCAGTAATTCAGGATTAGGTATCGGTTTGTGAGGCGAAGTCATACTTACCACTGCTTATATTCTGAATAGAGTACCTCTAAAAAAGTCTAGAATAACTCCATATGAGTTATGAAAAAAGAAGAAACCTAACATGAGTTATTTTAGAACTTGGGGTTGTAGAGCAATTGTTAAATTACCAGAGCCTAAAAGAAAAAATTAGCTGAAAAATAAATTGAATGCATACCATTGGTTATGCTTTACATAATAAAGCATATAGATTTCTAGTTTCTGAGTCGTTTGATTCAATTAGAGTGAACACCATTATTGAATCACGTGATATAGTATTTTATAAGAATAGGTTTGGATCTATTTTGAAGGTGGTGAATAAAGAGGATGAACCAATCTCTTTGGAGTCTAAAACACAGGTTGAACCTTCGAAAAAGGTTGAACTTCGAAGAAGTAAAAGGGCTCGAATTGCTAAGCCATTTGGACTTGACTTTGTAGCTTATTTAGTTGAAGGAACTTCAGAAATTACATGTAATCATACCTTGATTACACTTCATGTAGAGTCAGATCCCTTGACCCATGGGAAGGCTATGAAATCAGAATTACACTTCATGTAGAGTCAGATCCCTTGACCCATGGGAAGGCTATGAAATCAGAAGACTATACTTTCTGGCGAGAAGCAATCCAGGATGAAAATGGACTCTATTATGGGTAATAATACCTGGGTTCTTGCTGATTTACCTCCAGGTTCCAAAGCCATTGGTTGCAAATGAGTTTTCAAAAATAAAATGAAAGTTAATGGTACAATAGAAAAGTTTAAGGCAAGGTTGGTTGCCAAAAGTTTTATCCAAAAGGATGGTATAGATTACTTAGATGCATATGCACCGGTGGCAAGGATTTCTACAATTAGAGTTCTGATTGCCTTAGCCTCAATTTATAAACTTCAGATTCACTAAATGGATGTGAAAATTGTATTTTTAAATGGTGAATTAGATGAATAGATTTATATGAAGCAATCGGAAGGATTTGTTGTATAAGGTCAAGAACACAAAGTATGCAAACTTGTTAAGTCTCTTTACGAACTTAAACGGACGCCAAAACAGTGGTATGAAAAGTTTAATAAAGTAATTGTATCAAATGAGTTTAGGATACACCAGCCGGATAAGTGTGTATATAGTAAATTTACTAGTAATAAATGTCTAATCATATGTTTGTAAGTAGATGATATGCTTATCTTTGGAATTGAACTAGATAGCATTGAAAATACAAAAGATATTCTCTCGTACAGTTTTAGTATGAAAGATATGGATGTAGTCGATATAATTCTAGGCATTAGTCTTTCACCAGTCTCACTATTTGAGAAAATCCTGAAGATGTTTAATCACTTTGATAGTACATCAATATCTACACCTTTTGACTCACATATTAAATTGTATCCTAATATTGAAAGAGCTATTTATCACAACTAGAATATTCTAGAGTGATTGAAAACTTGATGTATGCGATGACTTATACAAGACTAGATATTGCATATGCTATGGGTAAACTAAGTAGATATACGCACAACTCAAGTGACATTCATTGGAATGCAGTTAATCAGGTTTTACGGTATGTAAAGAGAACTATATACTATGGGATAATCTATAGTTGGTATCCTTGGGCTTTAGAAGGATACACTGATGCTAGTTGGATAGCTGAGAATGAAGATCACTTGTCAACAAGTGGTTGGGTCATCATGCTTGGTGGAGGAGCAATTTTTTTGGGATAAAAGAAATAGAGTATTATTACTGACTCAACTATAGTTGTTGAATTTGTAGCATTAGCATTAGCATTAGGAAGCAAAGGGGTAGAGTGGCTGAGAACTATGTTGTGGGAAATACCCATGTCGCCAAAACCTGTGTCACTGATATCTTTGTATTGTGATAATCAGTTGACATTATCACAAGCTTACGACCAAGTATATAATGGAAAGTCCAAGTATAAAGGACTTTGACATATCATAAATTTGATAACCGATGGGTGATAACAATTGATTATGTAAAGTCAAATCAAAATTTGGCGAATCTTTTAACAAAAGGTCTTGCAAGTGAATTGGTGTGGAGAATATCAAAGGGGATGAGACTTCAGCCTACTGAGATATAATCACTCATAGTAGAAACTCAACTCAATGCTTGTTTTCTTGCAAGTCTTGGGTTCAATGAACAAAGTACACCATAAGTCGTGATGACAAATACTTTTTGGTTTTAGCCATCCTGTAATGAAAAGGGAAAGGTTGAGCTACTTATCTCTTAATAGGCTTCTAACGGTGTTGTTAGGTCTCGAATGTGGTAGTTACAGAAGCATTCTTAAAAGCCTACCTGTATGAGTATGAAGGTGGTGCCACCTTCTACTGGTTCACGGGCAAGAACCATAGAGCGCTCATGAAATTAAGATACAGACACACGGCCAATCCACGTGTCGACAAATTTGAATACTTGAATCAGGTAAGATGCATGCATGAGATTCGTCTGATTGGTCATTATATGATCACTAGTTACAAATCAAGTCTACTACGCTTTCCAACTAACTCTGATACGTTTTCACTAGGTGAATAGTTAAATTTGTAAGACACCTTTATTGATCCACTAATCTTTTCAAAGGAACCAAGGTTTTTTAGTTGGGTGTTTTATCAAAAAAAAATTGTGCTTGAAAAAACTTTTTTTAGAGTGTAGATTTTTGTCTCACATTGCTTAGGCAGGAAAAGGTTGAATGGTTTATATAAAGGAACACACCTATTAAGTTTACTTCAATAGCTAGCTCTAAAGTGGTTTGACACATAGGTGCCTCGCATCGTAAACCAGCAAAACTGGTGTGCTTTGCATACCTGCACCTGCACCCGTGCCGGCGTTACGCGCATGCGTGAGCTTGGCAGTGGGCTGTGTGGCTGCAATGTGACTCTTTGATGGCACACTTTGCACGTTGGCGAGAGGCTCCTTGTAGGCACCCTTTCTTATTGCGACTTGGTAGTAAGATGAAGATGATGTGGCATGCATGTGGCGGTCCAATAACACTCGAAGGACTCCTTGTCCGTATCCAATTGGGTGTAGGCGTGTCCGTTCGAAATGGTGCAATCTGCATCGTTGGATCTAATCTAACGGTCAGACGTGAACAAATACAATCTTACGCGATTGTGTGCATCTAGGTCTATAAATAGAGCCCACGTCATAACCATTCAGGATAATTAAAAATTTCATAAACTCTCTCTCTAAAAATCGTTATTCTGTACTGTTAATTTGTTATTTTGCAAAAACGAATTTAACATTCTCTTGGTTTCATTTGTATTTTTTTTGGCTCGGTGTTATGTCTGTCCTTCGTTTGTGCGGATGTAGGCGGAAGATCGTTTGATCGGGCTTCGTTATATTTTCGAGATATAGTCGCTGTAACCTAGTGCACACCAACTGGTGTGGACGAATACTATTTTTCGAAGAGTGACATTTGTAATGCTCCTCGAAGCAAGTTCATCATGCTGTTTATTTTACGAAGGTTCTAGATTCTACACCAACACTCGATAGAGAGTTGTTCCCTTATTCATTCACCAGATAAAATGGTTGCCCCTTTTCTCAATGTTTTTGGCAAAAGAATGTTGGAAATATTTTAAAATTACAAATATAATTAGTATATTAGAAGGGTGTAATCTACATCGTTAGATATTAAAAAGTGTGATCGGAGGGTTATGGTTGGAATTAGAAGTCACAACACTAAAAAAATAACTACCATTCCATTAGGTGCCTTTTCAAATAGATAAAATAACTACCCTTCGAACAAGTGCCTTTTCAAATAGATATTTTATGCTAATAGACAACTACATGTCTGTAAAATGGCAATTTCATAGCCATTTTTCATACTCTCATTCCTAGCAATTTTTCTCTCAACACTAAGACATTCAAAGTTTTAGATTTCGTGATTATATTTATTTTTTTATCCCGGGATTTGTTCACTGCAGAAATAAATTTTTAAGATTTGTTGCAAACTAAAAATTCTTGGGTAAACTGGGTTTGACTTTGTGCTCAAACTGCAGTCAAATAACAAATTAAAAATTTGGGTTATCTTGGAGGCAATTCTAGCAACCTGGTGCACACCAATTTCTTAATAGTTGATAGAGGCAAATATTATTTTAAGGACGACGACTCTAAAACGTTCCTCGAAGCATTTCACCATCTTCTTCTCCAGTAATTAGCACCAACAAAGAGTACACATTCGGCTTTATTGTTAAATCGTGATTCAAAATCCTAACTTCATAAATTGTTAAATGAATCAAATTGGTGACTTGGAGATTCCCACACAATCTTTGAAGGAGATGAAAAAACACTCATTGGTGTGCTGAGATTAAAAATCCAAATGCGGATTGAAGAATTAGACATACAGTTAACATGCTTGACATGATCATAGTCTCATGGATAAAGTGTGTTCCTCTGCAAAAAAAAAAACTTAATCTTTTAGCAGTTCCTTGATTATACACCACCTCAATAATAACTTGCCCTTGCTATTTGGGTTTCCTATTCCGATCCCATTTTATATAATGGCTACTCGATATACGAGTCTTCCGTTACTTCACGGTCCGAAAAGAGTTGGATATACACAATCTTACCCTCATTATTTGGGGGTTCTTATGCCGATCCCATTTTTATCTCTTTCAATTTGCTTCTCTAGCTTGTGAGAGAAGTCTTGAATGTTTTCTTTGGTACATGTTAGATCTCGCCTGATTACAAAAAAGGACGATGTTTTGTTCTATTCTTCTTTGTCAAATGTCCGATACTCCTCTTCGTCGGATCCCTCACTGCATCCTTGTTATTTTAATGGCGGTTGCACATGTTGATCATGAATAATTTGTGCAAATTAGAACTCAACAACATGGTTTTTTTTGTCCTCCTCACATATCACGTAGTATCATGATGCATGGGAATATGACATATTCCTGCCAACCATGCTATTTGTAGGGAAGGACATCTCGAACCATGCACTGATCCCTTTGAGGAGTTAAACCATTCACGCGAATAGCTCAAACTATTCTCATGAAATAATTTAACTCATCAAAGACATCGGTGGAAGGTTCGGAATAACCTTCCCTGCAAATAGCATTTTGGTATTCCTGCTGAGATAGCTACTTAAAAGCATTATCCTTCGGGAAAACTATGGGGTTACTGACAACAGAAACATCCCTACCCATATACAGAAGAAGAGGAACTAAAAAAGATGAGTAAGTTTGTAAATATGGATCCAACATATGCAGTTGCATTCATCCCGTGAAGCAAGTATACAAATATTTGCTTGCCATAAACTGTTTATATGAGTTAAATGCTCTATTTCATGTTCCAAACACATTTTAACTTGTGTGAATATCTCGTCCGCCTCTATATTGTTAACAACATCAATAATATGAATCCGATACTTAGATACATACGTACCCCCATACGGGCCAATGCAACACAGAATGAAATAGCAATTTGTATCATATATTGATGCTTTAATTGTGGAATATAAGATTGCTTTAAATTTTAATAGTGGTTTGTTTCACTTCTATTACCACTATTTGACAGAATAGTAATACATGACATACAATAAACAAACATTTTAGATAAACTGTTTAGCTCATTAACATGTGCTTGGTGTGTGTCACAGCCTCAGTTCAGTGAAGATCGTTGTTTCAGTGTTGTGAAATAATGTGTTCGTGTTTTATGGTTCTTGAGGCATGGGGATGCCATATTTGTGCATGGATTTGACCATCGGCATGTTCTAAATGTGCAACACAGATTTTTTACGCTTAAATTGCTTACATGGGACTCAGTGGACATGGCCGTGCAATGGCCACGTGTATGAGTATGGACATGCGCGTTGCACGGGCAAAACAGACAACATTGTATTAAGCAGGGGAGGTTGTTAAGAAAATAGAAATCAAGAAGGCATTTTCTGTCGCTCAAAGAACCTTAGATCTGCCAATTTCTTATATCATTGTGCTGTGAACCTAATTTGTCGTAAGCCGCAAATCCTATGTGCATAGATTTACTTGGGTAAATATATGTCACCTTATTTGAATTGTACTTATAAAAGTTAACCTGTTGCGCCAGTAATTTGAACGTACATGCCACTGATATTTTCAAACTGCAAAAGTTTTGCGATGCACTTTTCGTAAGATCTTCCGTTCATCCTTTGTTTTTTTGTGAACCAACAGGAGACATTTTATGAGCCCTTGACTTAACCCACACAACCATCTTCAATTCAGCCTCCATCCTTCTCGTAATGCTTGTATGAATGAAACACACAGGGTTGGGAAGATGATGCCTTTGCAATTGTGGGAAACGACCCTAGGCCGAGAGACAAGAATGCTAAAGCGATTAGTGGTGGAGGATGCAGCAGAAACAAATCTTGTTTTCTCCTTTCTTATGGGTTCCCAGGTAAGCAAGAGAACATGCATACAAATACACTTGGTTCGGGCTTTTTGTCCGTAAAATTTTCTGTGGTAGCAGTCTCTTAAGCGATTGTGACATTTTCACCCAAAGATCTTACTCTCTTTTAGGTGGATTTTGGAAGGAACTTATTCAAAACTCTGAAAGCATGATCAACCTTGATCAGCTGGATGAAATGGGGTATAGTTGTATGTAGAAGGGAGAAATCTATTTGTACTATACATTGGACTATAGGGCAACCAACTGTGACACTGTTGATAATGTAAATTTATGAAGTAGATGTGTGAAATACAGGAAACTAAAAATTAACTAAGCAAATTCTAGAAATTACAGAAGAACAATTCGACATAATTGGGTATTTGATATCTCTGATACTCCCTTTCTTACAAGCGCGGTGGTGGAAGAGGATTAATCACAGATTTCTCCCCAAACACTCACGCGAAGAATTATAGCAACGGTAGAAGTTCATGTTTTGACGCAGAATTTCCATGACTATACTGTAATTACAACAATCGCGGAAAAGAAAAATAATATGCGCGAAACGATTAGTCCAACAACAGAAACTCTTTTCATGAAAATCCAAATACTGATCAACCGATAAAGAATCTGTTTGAAGATTGTAAGAAAAATTTTGTGCATGTGATCGTGTTGCCAGATGTAACGGAGTTTTGTGGGACAAATATCAGTCAACCCCACTGAAGCTTTTGGCAAGGTATTATAATGGGGAGGTGGCCCAACATGTCGTGGAAGAGGTAACCACAAAGAGCAGAAAATATACCTATTCAGCTTCATACAAAGCAAGGAAAGATTCATTACAACTGATATTTGTCGCACAAAAACTCCCGTACATCTGGCAACACGAACACATGCACAAAATTTTTCCCACACCCTATACTATAGAAAATACTCTAACAAGTTTGTAGTCTAGATATGAAAACTGAAAAAGGGAGATTTTAACAGGACCTTAAATAACACGAATAAAGATCAAACAATTTCTAAGATACAGCAGGCATCACCCATATTGGACAAGAATAATTTAGAGTGAAATCCTCACCGAAATCTAGGGATTGGATGGACCTGTTTGCCATATTATAAACTCCAATTTCAACTTTTCCATGGTCCTCTTCACCACTTGGCCACCTTCCCGGGTTATCGTTCGTGAAGTAGACGCAATTGGCTTCGCAGTTGACATCATCTGATGAAGAAAGAGACATCGAATGGTTATCACCAATGAACAAAGCTCGATCACCCAATTCCTCCAATTCAATCCACTCTGTAGCATTGAAATCAAACTTGTAGACCTCAAAGCTTATTGTCTCAACTGAGAAATCAATAATAGACCGAGCTAGGCGTCTGCTGAGAAGCAAAAGGTCCCCTGATGATTCAACCAAGTACATTTTCTCCCAATTCAATGCCCCATTCGGCGGTGAGGCAATTTGTCGAGCACTTGGTGGTGAACCAGGGCTATCATCAATATTCTCTACAACAAGAAGTGCTCCCGATTCACAAACCGCGAAAACCTGGCCATCGACTACTGTTACATCTTTGAATGCAAATGGGGTTGAACTTTCGACAGTTACCCATGAACTGAATCCGGGTTTAGCAAATGCCAAATGACAATTCCTGCCGTGAATTGCCATGATAAGAATATCACCCCTTCTTTCGCTGATCTTGTACACAAAGGCCTTGTGTACGAAATGTGTTCGATACCAATCATGGATTTCAGTGGATTCTAAATCTAAATCATGGGTGGGTATTGAGAGTGGTGGAAGATTGATGTGAATTCGGGTAATGGGGTTTAAGAGGTGGATTTGAAGATCGGGACCAATGGTGAAGATCCACCCAGAAGAAGAACCCCAACACCTTCTCCCCAGTGATTCAGGGAGTGTCAATAAGTATCTCTTGTTCTTACAGAAACTAAAGAAAGCCCTAGTTGGTTGATTGTCTCTGCTCTCGGAAAGCATTAGCCATGGAAAATGCGGGACTGGTGACCAAGTTTTATTTGTATAGACGGATCTCCACGAGTGTCAAACTGAAGAAAGTGCAAGAAAGTCTTCAATGGTGAGTATTCGGGTTGCAATCATGGAAATAAGATCATGAGGGAGTTCGGACCAATCGGCCATTGTTTGGTTTCTGTTGCAAAACAAAATTATGTTGGGATTAGGCCTTATCAATTGGAAAGAAATTTGTGACCTGAAATTATCTAAAATGCTTTTAAATATCATCAGTTCCATCTGGACCATAACATGCGCGCACACACACATGATATGTCGATTTGATCAAATCCATCCATGGTATTTATAAAACTATATAAAATACCTTCAATGGTGGGAAGAGCTCAGAATGAGGATATAAGGATTTCTTTGCTTTCAGGCAATCCAGGCATTCTTGGTATCGGCTTCTCTCTGTCGCTCTCTGGAGTGTGTTGGGGCGTGTGTGCAAATATCCACATCCACTTATATACTGGAAGTAAAGGCACCTCCCCTCCATACGCAGTATAGCAGCCTTCCAAACTTCCAAGCAGCTATTCCGCTCACAATAAATATTTTTAAGAGCCAACACATGATTTTTAACATTAAATATTTGATGAAAAAATTAACGGTAAAATATTATGTCATTTTTTTACAATTAAAGAGGGTAAGTTGTAACTAAAAAAGGATAAAAGAGACAACATAAAAAAGAATCACAATTAGAGAGGAAAACGTGTAATTAACTCTTTTATTTGCTCACAGTGATGATCCCTCTATCAATTCAGCTTGTGATTATTATATTAAATTATTAGATTATATTGTATGAAATAGAACTCAATCTAGCTTAACTAGTTTAGACTAAGTTATATGTAGTGTATTTTGACCGAATTTAATGCGAATTTTTGTTTGACACGGTACGATAAATGACGGAATTGCCCTCTAACTTAACTCTAATTTGAATAATATAGTCCAAATAGAAGCTAATAAGCCAATAAGTCAATAGTGGAGAACTACTGCATTATTTATTTTCACTGTACACTCATGTCACGTGATAACACATCAAAACTCAAAATCTTACTTTACCTGGAATAATTTAGCCCCAATGAACGTAGGTTTTTGAGAATAAAGTAGCCAATAAACTAATAATTTGATTTGGCCAAATAGAGCCAAATCTTGTAATTGCCACAAGAAAATGCATCTTCACAAAACAAAATTTATTAGATATCTATAAAACAAGTTATATAATTTAGTTTTAAAATCTTATCTGAGTATATTTTCATTTAAATTATACTAAAAATCCAGCTTATTGACGTGCGTATCAATATTTGATTACAAGTTAATGTATTGCATATTAATAAACTTTTTAAAATTTCAACAAGGGAGCGTGGAGATCTGTTATTGCAGGCTAGGTATGTGGTTATATATTATCATTGGAAAATCTCATTGAAAGGTTAGAGGTTCTAATTTTTTAGGGGACACTAATCAGGGGCAGAACTAAAATTTCACGTTTGGGGAGGTCGAGATTTTACTTTTAGAAAATAGAGGGAGCTGAATGTAATTTAGGGTGGTTGAAATGTAATTTTTTTTAATAATTTTTAAAATTTATAATTGGGTCCTAAATATTTTTGAAATTTTTTTGGGGACCCGTAATCCCAATCTCCATGTAATTCCACCATTGGCATTGTATCAAAATCTTGAATTAATTTGGAGGTTGATGCATGTAGATATGGATCCGAACGATGAAACACATGCACCTAAAAAAATTCAAGTTTCGGAACCTCATTTACATTCTATATGACACTACGACAGGGGCTGGCTTTCTTAAGAAAGAAGGGTTTGTGTATAATTGGTGGTGGCAAAAGGGGAGAAAGATTAGAGACCCAACGTTGCCTTTGACACCTTTCCATGTGTAAAGGACACAAAAGTTGAGACATGATATGCTAAACCCCCAACTTTTTGTACAAACAATGGGCATTCACACAGAACCTTTTCAATCACTTTTGTGCCATTTGTTTTTAGCATAAAATAGATGTGGAGATAGATTATTACTGCTCATATTTTTAAAGAGTGTTGCTATGATTATCATGTGGTTATCTGTAAGGAATCTCACTGAAGTTATATGGGGACTGAAAATTGAGGTTCAATTTTGTGTTGCGGATACGGAAGAGTATATATGTTTAGTTTTCATCAAGAGATGATGAAAACCTAAATCTAAATATTGAATAAGAAATTTGGAAGTAATTATCGAAAAAAATGACTATCACTTTTCAGCAAGTGCTATACGTGATGCGATCGATACATTGGAAAAGAAAATGAGGATTAGAGTTATACGGTCGTTAGAATTAAAATTTGTGTTGAAAAAAAAGCTTGGATAATAATTGAAAAACAGAAAGAATGAAATTTGAAAAAGAATCATAGATGATTGATGTGGAATTCCATGTGTTCTTTTACTTTATATGAATGTGCCACGTAGACTACTTTATCTTAGTATAGAAGTACGCATTTCGTAGCTAATTCTATTGTGTGGTTTTTTTTTTTTATTAGGAAAGAAAATCCAACCAAAAGTTGAAAAATACACCTGAGGGCAAAGTCCTCATAACCTATGGGCCTAAAATGCCCAAATAAAATCATAAGAACACGCATATGTGGGCCAAAAAGTCCAAATACAATAATAGCTCATAGCCAATGGCAATGTCCAAAACAAAGTGAGCTAAACCCATCCAAGAAAACACTATACCTAAAACTAACTATTTCCTGCATCAGAAGACTATCGCCGTCCACCAATCTTCTGGGAGCAAAAAAAGCCATGCTCACCCAAGCCATTAGGATTGGAAACCGCTGCTCAGCAACAATCGTGGTGGGAGATCACAACGAAAGATCACCGCCACTGAAACACTACCTCGCCATTAGGCCAATAATTCCAACAAAAAACCAACCGGTAACCACGGTTAGGGGATAGATCGAGAAAAAATGGGGCACAACAATATCAATGGCAAAAGAATAAGGAGGAGCAATATAAGGGGTCAAAAAAATAGATGGGAAAGAAAAGAGGCTAAGGAAACTGAGAAGTCATGCTGCCAAGAAGCAAGAACCGGGATCGCTGAGAAATCGCCTATTCGGCCCCCATAAACGCTCAAGATAAATCCAATAGTCGAGATTCATAGCTGTCGTTGATCGTCAACTCTGTCGTGGCCCTCCGTCTCGTTACAGTGCCGGTCAATTTTGTAGTAGGTAAAAAAAATTAGAAAGAGAAGGGGGGAGCAAAAAACGAAAACCCTTGTAAGTTTTTACTTTTTTAGAGAGAAAGAGGGAGAGATATGTTTTCACCCTCTTTTTTTTTGGAATTTTACAACCTCCACATATTCATGTAGGTGGGTGATTTTTCTAAATATGAAAGTTATTGCCTTGATTGATAGCCGAACACGTGTGCTCCCTTGCTCACTCTAACACTTGATTTCTGCAAGACAATAAATTGTCAAAAAATCTTCTACTTCTAGATAGAATGATACTCTGGTGATTAAGTCAGTACTTAAATCAATTATATCAATATCAAGGTAGTAATTACAGTTTATAGCGTAACTTTCATCATGAGGGTATACCTTTGTTTATAGAATTCGTTACCCAGCAATCCGGGTCCTAATATGATCTCTAATTTCTAATTAAGAATGGATTAAAATTGCCTTTTGATTGGCTTGTAGGCTCCCTAATCGGAAAATCTGCTTAAATTGGCGCGCGGGATTGCATGTCTGATTTTCCCCATTGCACATGAGTAGTCGTTGTTTCGCCGATTTGATTGGGCATTTCTTTACTAGTGATTCGTTTCTTGGATTCGCCACCCGAATTTTAGATTTTCCCCAAGGAACCAAGCAAACACGTCATATCAATGCTACTGATTCTTCATTACCAAAGATCACATGGCCTTATAGTAAGTTACGAGGTGAGAAGTTGTCAGGCACCCACCTTGCCTGATCCAAGGATCGATCTCTACTTGGCATTTATGGAATTTTAATCATGTTTTATGTCAAATTACTTATGTCAGGCGAAGAGCATTTAAAAAGGAATAAGTGTGGTAACATATAAGAGTCGACTTATTTTTTCTTTATACAAAAGTATCATGCATGGACAAATATTTTGAAAAATGTTCTAACTCGAAGATCACGACTGATTGAACGAAATGGCGGGTGCCATTGAGTTGACGTTTTCTTTTTGTTTAGGTTGTGGGAATCATTGAGCTTGATAGTGCATATCAGCCCGAGATTAGAATAACGCCCATGTTTACAAGTTTTAAATATTGAAAGTGCATGTAATAAAGCGATAAAACATAATGGAATCGGTGCATCTTAACAAGGTATATGCCTCGATCGGTATTCTCTTAAGAACTAGTGCAAGTGAGCATGAGATTGAGTACCTTTGTTTGAAGCTTTGAGTTGTGTTTAGCCTTGACTCAAGTATTTTGAGAATAAGGTTGGAGATGAATAACTAAATATCAGATTTACTTATTTAGTGTCAACCTTGTCTTTTTCTATTTTTCTTAATTTGGACGCTCTAACTTGGTTTGAAGTGTTTTTTCAAGAATTTTTTTAAATATTCCCTTGGAGGGAGTTTTTCTTTTCCACAAAATTCTCACTTTCCTTACTTTTCTCAAAAATTTCTGTCTTCTCTCTCTAAAACAAGGCTGTTTCAAGTTTTTTCTTCCTTTCTTTCGAAACTTGGGGGTTCTATTTATAGGCCCCCCGCCCCCCAAAAAAAATCCCATAATGGTGCAAGGGTAAAAAAGTATTTGTAGCGCTTTGATTGGCGTGCGTTGTACCTTTCTACCGTACGCCACTACATAGATTGGTGGCCGTTGGACCTTTGCAACACGCAACCGCATGTCGCGTGCTACGAGAGGCCATATTGAAGTCAGACTGATTTGACGAGTCACTGGATTGGCGGGCGCTGGACTCCTACTGGTGAGTGCCACACATGGCAAAATAGCATGCACCAAGGTGAAACGTGTGCCGGCCTAAAAATATTTTTGTGATAAAAAATGAAGGTAGAGCATCCATGTCAAATCTACCAAAATCTAACATAATTTCAAGCTTCGTTCGAGGATGATAGTGTTTTATTTCATTATCAGAAACGTTCATCCGTTGCATTTTTGAAGATCCGTCGGTAATTCAAATTGGAGTGTCTATAGTTGTCCCTCTTTGACGGGACTTGACAGGCTTTATATGACAATAGTCACCGTCAAATATAAAAAACAACCCAATTTGGATAGTCCAAAATTTTGCAAGCTCAAAATCAAATACAAAAATCATCATGGTCGTGCTCTTCGAATTGCCTACGTACCCCTTTGTAGGGATCAAACTAGCATAGTTCTCAGGGGTAATGCATGTATTAGGAGCGAGCATGCTGGTACGTGTATACATGGTATATTTTGTATTATTCAAATTAGAACACGTAAAACAGACTTGTTTTGAGTAAAATAATGAATAGATATCAAAACCAACATATAATTTTATCTATTAAAAGAATAAAGGTGTTATCAAATAATGTTATCTGATAATTTTAATAGATAATTTGAGCTTTATTTTTTAATTTATATGTTAGAACAGATAATCTTATATGTTAGAACAAATTAGAAGATAATATTAAGTTGGCTTATTTGGTAGTTTTGATGTTGGTTTAAAAAGAGGAGATAATATTATTAGGTAATGTTATCTATCGGTGAGAATAATAAACAGGTAAATATATATAAATATATATATATACATATAGATACATATATATATATATATATATATATA
>JABCMJ010015799.1:0-23225 GCA_014822125.1 Arbutus unedo
CCTGCTGTTCTTTGTGGATCGATACTCTATCTTGCTGCTTTACTGATTTTCTACATTCTAGAGGCAAAGATCAGTTTTATATAATTAAAATATTGATTTGGCCGGCGTATCAGTGACGCTTTTGCCGGTCAATCAACCGTCATTCCTTTGCCGATTCAGGCCATCGGAGGCCAACGGTACCAACGCTGCTTTTCTCTGTTATCTGTCGTCAACTGCAGCGACCTCTCTTGACAGCTACCTTGGAGATTGTTCCCGTCGGTCCATCACTACTCTTCGACCTCTAAACGGCCGAATTCCGACAAGTCTGATCCCGAAGCAATTGGAAGGCACATGGTTAAGGAGAATGTTGTCCGCGAATATGGTGGTAGGCATTCTCGTGGTGCCCCTGAAATCCTCCATTACTAAGATCGCAACCCTATGTTGTTTTTAGTTCAAAATAGGTAAACCTAGTTTTTAACCTTAAACCTTGAAACCCCTTGTCTTTTTAAGTGCTAAGAATGAGTGCTTTGACTAGACAAAAAAAAAATTACTAACTAGATGTGTATAAGCTGAAATATGTACCTCAGATGCTAAAATTTAAAATTCTAAAATGTTGAAAATGATGTATAGAGCTAGAATCATCTCTTTATATATTGAAATTGTGTTGTTGGAAATTGAAACTGTATTGCAGTATGTTCAAAACTGACTTTAAAATGCTGGAAATGATGTATAGAGCTGGAATCATCTCTTTATATGCTGAAATTGTGTTGTTGGAAGCTGCAACTGTATTGCAGCATGTTGGAAGCTGACTTTAATTGCATCCTTAATTGCTGAACATTGAGCTAGAACGCTGAAAATAATGCTACAAGTGCTAGAACTAAAGAAGGCGCTGATGGCCTAGGCATCAATCCTGCGACAACTGACACTGTTATAATATTTGATTCCGACTGGAATCCTCAAAATGATTTACAGGTTAGGATGAAATGTTCTTCTTTCCTATTTCCTATTTCCTTATCAATTTTGTCTTGTTCTTGATTTCCATTCAAATGTTATTTTAATGGATTTGTTCTCTTCATATAGGCAATGAGTTTCTTATTTGAATTTATCCTTGTTAGGTACTTGATCATTTGTTGATTCAAAAATTGAATGCGAAGGGAAGATTGGAGAATAAAGAAGCAAAAAAGGGGAGTTCCTTTGACAAAGTAAGGATATGAACTAGGATAATACTTATTGTATATTGCAAATGATAGTTTTTTTGAACTTTGAAAACTTTGGTGAGGCCAATAGAGTAGTTTATTCTAATAATTTCCATTGTCAGATTCATGTTCTTTCTCGTCTACATAACTAGCACTTTCTTTTTAGTATGTCCTTTGCCACATTGTTTTACATTCTCTTCTCATGATTACAGAATGAGCTACCAACGAGGAACTATTGAAGGAAGAAAAAAATGATGAAGAAAGCATAAAGAGGTTTCTGAGTATGGATATTGATGAAATTCTTAAACGAGCAGAAAAGATAGAAGAAAAGGAAGCTATAGAAGAGCAATGGAATCAATTGTTGAGTGCTGCTTTGAAGGCAAGAAAACATGTAATCTGTCTTATGATGATCTTGACTTTGAAAGGTGGTTTCCTTTGACCTATTCATTTTTGTTTGTTTTCTTTTCTGTCTTGTTGTTTTTGTGCATCATATCTCTATTGTTTTTCTTCTCTCTTTAGGAAGCTTTAGCCCCTCGAGATGCTAGAAACAATAAAAGTTATGTAGAGGCCAACCCACTTGTGACAATTAATAAAAGGAAGAAGGGAGTTGACCCATCTGGAGAGAGGTGCAAAGCGCCGCAAGGCAGATAGTTCTGCCTATTCAGTGCCAGCAATTGGGGGAACTATTGATCAAGTAAGAGGCTGGTAATATGGGAATTTTCCAAATAGGGATGCTACAAGCTTCTTCAGGGTAGTAAGATCACACTTGCCTCCTATAAGTTTATAATGACGTGCACAAGCATGCCCATCATTGTGGCATTGTAGATGCAGTTCATTAGCCTCCTGTTAATATTTATTAGAAGACTTAGACGTGTATGACATAAAGCTTTAAACTAGTTCTTCTTCTTGTAGTTAAGTGAAGAATATTATGGTCTTCAAGGCTCCCAAATTATATAATGCACATTTTATGTAGCAGCGGTACTTGGCCTTTCAAAGAAGCATGGACTCTTTGTAAGTTGTCTTGTCACTGTTGAGTTCAGCTTCAGACATAGACAATAGTTGAAGATCCCAATACAATTTCAATGTTTTATAGTATTTTTTTTCGCATCTTAATTTCATCTATTATCTTTCTTTTCAGGTGTTTGACGAAGACTAAAATGTTCATTATTTGAAAAGGTTTATATTTTTGAAGCTCACTTGCTTGTGGATCAATAAACATGTATGTCGTTGAATAAATATGTTTGGAGATTACTTATTTTACGCATATTAGTTAGGACAATGTAATGTGAGTATGTTAGCTTGTGAGATTTGAGACTAAGGAATTGATATTAAGTCATTTGTGGGTGTTGGTTTATGAATATAGTATGATTTAAAAATCTATGTGGTTATGTTTGAAATTATTGTTATTTTTTTGTTGTTTTAGAAATTATGTTAGTTTATGTGATTTGAGACCAAGGAATTGCTATAAATGATTCTTTTGCGATAGTCAAGAAACATAGAATATAGTTTTTACTGAATGCAATAGTTTTTGCGACGGCAAAACTTACCGTCGCACAAAGTAAAGTCTTTTGCGACGGCTTTGAAGCCGTTACAAATAGGTCCACACTTTTTGCGACAGCCATCTAAGAAGTCACAAAACGTCTTTACTTTTTGCGACCGCACTTCAACTGTCGTAAATTGTTCCATTTTTTGCGACGATAGGGGTTTCTGCTGTAAACTAACTATCGCAAAAAGGCTTTTTTGCCGTGGCAAAAGGTTTTGCGATGGCGAGTTTCTGTCTGCAAAAAGCTTTTGTGACCCCCGCTTTGCCGTCGCAAAAAGTTAAATAACTTTTTGCGACGGCAAAGACTTAACGCAAAAAGTCTTTTTTCTAGTAGTGAGAATTTGTGAACAAAAAAGAGTTACGCTTTTAGGATTTTGTAAATTGATTTCATGTAACGTGAATAATGGATTTTATGAGATTATACATTTTGTTTTATTTTAGACTATATTTCTTTTAATTTTTTAAAATTTTGAATGTACCTCATTTAAATTGTGCAAATGAAATTATTGCATGTAATATTTTTACTTTAGACGGTGACAACGATTAAAAGAATCCATGTTTGACAATAGTTTGAAAAGTTAAATATAAGATTTTTAATTACGTTGTAATTTGAAAATTTTGCTAATAGGCAAAAGTCTTCCCTGAGTAGTAACATTTTTTTACGGAGTAATTAGGTTGTTACGATAAGCAATATAAATTTTATATGAGAATCCATGTTAACATTTTTTTATTTGTTACTATAAGCAATATACATTTTATATATGAATTTTGGGTGTTATGCTATTAAATATTTGTAGAGTACGGTTACTATATATATATTTTAATTACTCCTATGCATAGCACGGGATCATCACTAGTTAAAAAATATCTAAGGGTTTGTTTGAGAGCTTTTTTTTTGTATTTAACTATTTCTAATTTTAAATTTTGATTGTTTGGGAGCAAAATTCTCCATTTTAGGACCATAAACTCAAAAGAACCATTTTTCATTCTACTACTTTTACAAAATATATTCTGTACATTTTTCTCAAATACTCTTTTTAAATTCAAAACTCATTATGACCATAATTCAAAAAGTCAAAAATAATAAACTAAAAAATAAGTTCTCAAACACATAGGACCAGCCCAATAGGACAACCCACAAGACCACCACCTAGGACCCCACAAAAGGTCCAAAATTAGGATCCCTAATTATTTTTATTTTTGCTTCTTTGGAAAAAAGGTCCAAATTTTTAGCACAACTACTTTAGTAACTAGGGCCTATTAAAAAAAATGGCATAATTGATTAGTTTTTAGCTTAATTTTTGAATTTAAAAGAGAAACTTTCAAAAATAAAATAAGAAGGAAAAACAAAAATGCTATAGTGATTTTGTTTTATTTTACTCTCTGAAAGTAAATTTTAGGTCTCGTTTGGTTTGATTCATATTACTTGTTTGTTTAGTATTTAATATTTATAAATATGCAATAAGCAAATCAACGGATTTTTTAATCGCTTAGCTCCCCAATTACCTATTACTTTTTTCTTATTCGAAAATAATAAGTAAATAAGTAATAAATGTTCTTATATTTTCTAATAGTTCTTTTTTTTTGCCTTTTTGACAAAGTTAGGAAGGTGTTAGGCACCTAATATCACTATTTCGGTACTTAATTTTTTTAATTAATTTTATTTTATTATCCTTAGCCAAATTGATAAACATCTAGTGATTGACTGTACAATTAGATTAAAAGTGAAATACGGTGCGAGGGCTGTTCTCATATTTTCGACCAACAAATTTTTATTATTTCTTTGATTTGAATATATTACCAAAATAGCCAAAAAACAAATACTTGAAAAACAAATCACTTAATTTTATCTTGAGCATATTTTTTATTAATATCATGAATGTTTTTTAGCCTTTCAATTCTACCATTAAATATGCACTAAATGAGTAAATTTATTTAAAAAATAAGTCAATTTTAAGTTATTTTGTCAAAGCAAGCCTAAATAGTGTACTAAAGATTTTTGTTAATAACATTACTGGATAAATATAGCACATCACTAAAATATACAAAATAAATTTGTATAAAAACTTGACTTTTAATTTGAATCAACTAAATGTAAACTATCACAAACCTACTTTAGATCGTAATTTTTTTTTATTGATAATGTTGTTTTATAGATAATTTTATTGTTTAATTTTTAGGAAAAAGTATTTAAGGCCCAATTTTATAATTGTGCCTAGGGCCTTGAAAATCTCAGGGCCGACCCTGTAAACACACCCTAAATGAGTTTGTATATTCTTAAGTGAGGGGTTTAAACTTTAGAAAAAATGGACAAAATCTATTAAAAGTTTTGAAAAATTGATTATCAAATTATACATTACATGTAGTATGAGCTAGCCCTGTAAACACACCCTAAATGAGTTTGTATATTCTTAAGTAAGGGATTTAAACTTTAGAAAAATGGACAAAATCTATTAAAAGTTTTGAAAAATTGATTATCAAATTATACATTATATATAATATGTGAGAAAGTAATAGGTCACCTAGTCCCACATCAGAAAAACACAATTTTTAAATTGAATATATAAATTTCAAGTTTGTCTAAGGATTTTGGACCCTTTCGGCTATCAAAATTTTCTAAATAAGAGAGAACTTGGATAATGGGCTTTGGCCCAAAATTACCACGCGCGCATGTGTTGTTGCCACCCGGACCGTAATTTGTGGTTTGGGTTTTGGCTTGGCTTTGTCCTTAAGCCATATGGCTTATCTTTTTATTGTCCAAATAATTGGACTTACTTGACTTGGATTTAGACCCCATTGTATTGGGCCATGTTAAGGGCTTGAGCCCATACATGTGATTGTATTAATTTGGAGAATAATGGCCAGACCATCAATTATGTAATTGATTTGGAAAAATTAATTTTGATACCAGAATTAATTTTTGATTTAAATTCAGAATTTATTTTTAGATTTGTAACCGCATAATATATTCTAAAAATAAATCCTAAAATTCAATTTCAGATTTATGATGGAATTAAATTTTTTGGCTCTCCATGAACCTATAAATTGGGCACTCCTCATTCGAAAAAGACACACCAAAAATTCACAACATTCCTCCTACTGATACTAGTGTTCTTGCTGTTCTTCGATCAAAAAAATAAAGTACTACACAAGTGAGTTTGCTAACCAATTTTTGAGAAGTGCTACCAACACCAAATTCAACCGTTATATTTTGGGAAACAAACACCAAGTAGATCCTTATGCAATTCGGTGAGCCGATGCATTTTGTCTTAAGAACACCATGACAATCATGGGCCGCGGTTTGGTTTTCATTCTATTATTTTATTTTGTCTGTTTTTTTCTTCAGAAGTTGTAATTTTTTTTTCCGACAAACAATGATTATTTATTATTTATATTCCAGATTATTTTTGTCCTATAATCTTAAGACAAAATGGTACTTGTTTTTTTTTTAAAAAGAAAAAACAATTCTGGTTTTAAATCACTATGTCAAGAGATTTGGAAAAAAATTTAACAGTAGTGTGGATAAGTCTAAAATACTTATCAGTGTTAATTTTTCAGGTTCTTTCCGAACCTACTTCTGGACATATTATTCCTCAATAGAAGGCTTACACACTAGTTTCAATTATTCTTTTTGTTGGTTACTAGTGAAGGTGAAGAATAATCGTTATAATATTTCTATCCTTTTTGTTAAAGTATTTTTGTCCCTCTTTGTTTTTTCCACTTTGAGCAGTAAACTTCTTATGCCTCTAGGCTAATTTTTTTATTTAGTCTTGTTCCACCATTTAAGTTCACTTAACATTCCGTTCCTATGTGTGTATAACATTTTGTTACGAGAAAGGAAAAACAATAGTTTTTTTTAGGTGTTCTATTTGTGTATATATTTTGGTCAGTATTGCCATATTTATTTTAACCTGTTCACTAACTTGGTTTTTTAATCTACTCATTCAGTAACAAAAAATCAACTTAAAAACTCAAACGACGAGAATGGTAGCAATGGAAACCTCGCTGTTGGGGTTATTCCTGTGATTGTGAACGCTTTGACTATAATACCGAGTACGAGTCCTTCCATTCTAGTCAATCATGCAAAAAAAAAAAAAAAAAAGAGAAGTTCCATGGGGTGGACTTCAAGAGATGGCAGTAGAAGATGTTGTTCTATCTGACCATACTAAGCCTCGCAATGTATTTGACAGAGGATGCTCCTGTTGTTGATGAAAACGAACAGGACATCATGAGGATATCCATTGTGCTAGTTTGGGGTGATTCCGACTTCTTATGTCAGAACTATGTTATGAACTGCTTGCACGATACACTCTACAACGTGTATAGTGTCAAGAAGATAGCTAAGTAACTGTGGAAGTTCTCAGATAAGTAGTACAAAATCAAGAATGTTGACTCAAAGAAGTTTGTTGTGGGCCGATTTTTGGACTTCAAGATGGTGGACTCGAAAATCGTTGTCAATCAAGTTCAGGAATTCCAAGTGATCTTGCATGAGATCTTTGTTGAAGAGATGATACTTAGTGAGGCCTTCAGGGTGACAACCATAATTGAGAAATAGCCTCCAGCTTGGAAAGACTTCAAGAACTACTTGAAGCACAAACAAAAGCAGATGATGATCGAGGATCTCATCGTCAGGCTTTGGATTGAGGAAGATAACATGAGTGCTGACAAAAAGTTGAGAAGCACTTTTTTCGAAGGCAAATGTAATAGAGCGCGGCCAGAGTTCTAGCTATAACAAGAAGTAGAAAGGAAAGTAGGCTGCTAAATGGTCCAACCTTGAGCCTGAGGAAGGTATTGTCAAGAAATTGAAATTGAAAATTCAATTTCAAGAAAACGTCCTCAGACACATGTGACCGAGGTGGAGACTTTAGAGAGAGAGGTGCCATACATTTTTCTCTCGGCGGTGGTCACCAAGTTGAATTTGGAAGAGTCAAACGCTAAGGAATGGTGGATGGATAATGAAGCTACCTGTCACGTCTACTCAAATAAGAAAATGTTCACTTCCTTCAAGTCGGTTACAAATGGTGAAAAGCCATTCATGGACAATTCTACAATGTCGGAGGTGAAAGGACAGTGCAAGGTCATCTAGAAGATGATATATAGGAAATAGTTAATTCTGAATAATGTCATCTATGTGCTAAACATTCAAAAAAATCTGGCATTAGGGTCACTCCTCAACAAGCACAGATTTCGCATCGTTTTTGAAGCGGACAAGGTCGTTTTGACCAAGGTTGGGATGTATGTAGAGAAATGTTATATTTGTAATGGCTTTTTTAAGCTCAATGTTGTAAATGTATTCCCTACAATGAAAGACCCTTCAGTTTGCTTGCTCAAGTCTTTCTTTTTGTGGCATGGTAGACTAGATCATGTTAATTATACTACATTGCATAGATTAATTAAGTTAGATCATATTCTTGCTTTCCAAGTTGATTTGGATCACATGTGCAAGACTTTTGTTGAAGGAAAATTGGCGAGAACTTCATCTCAGTGATATGTGTGATTTAAAATTGATAAAAATACGAGGCGATAATAAATATTTTACTACTTTTGTCGATGATAGTATGAAATATTGCCATGTGTATTTGCTAAAGAGAAAGACGAGGCCGTTGATAAATTCATTCAAGAATGAAGTTCAAGATCAACTTGACAGAAAAATTAAGGTGTTAACAAGTGACCAAGGTGGTGAGTATAAATCATCATTTAGTGAATTCTATGCCCAACACAGAATTATTCACCAAAACACTACAGCTTATTCGCCTCAGCAAAACGAAGTTACTGAGCAAAAGAATTGTACCTCGAAAGAGATGATGAACGCGAGGTCAATCAATTTTTGAGTTGTCACAGAACATGTGGGGGAAAACAATTCTTTTTGTAAATTACGTTTTGAATAAGATACCGAGAAAAAAACTTGATAAAACCCCTTATAAAATTCGAAAGGTTCAAAAGCATTCTTATAAGTTCTTACGAATATGGGGTATTTGACAAATGTTGCAGTATCGGTGCCGAAGAAGGTCAGAATTGGACCTAAGACAGTAGATTATGCATTCATTAGTATGCACATAACAGTTGTGCATATCGATTTATTGTGCATGAATCTGGACTTTTAAATATACATAAGAACACAACCCCTGAATCACAGAATGCATCATTCTTTTAAACACATATTTTCGTGTAAGACTGATAATGGAGAGTTAAATTCTATGAAAAGAACTTACGAGGTTGTCAGTGAATGCAGCCAAGATCAAGACGATGAAGTTAATCAAGAGTTTAGAAGAACTAATAGAACTAGAACATAAATGTCTTTTGGTTAGAATTTTTTGACATATTTATTATAAAATGAGCTTCAAAACTTCAAGCAAACTATAAAATCTCCCTAGGGTCCTCTTTGAAAAGAGACAATCAAAAGTAAAATTAATTTCATTTTGTAAAATCATACTTAGGGACTGGTAGATCATCCTCTAGATTGTAAGCCTCTGAGTTACAAATGGATTTTTGAGAGAAAGATGAAATCATATTGTTTAATAAAAAAATACAAGTGTAGACTTGTAATTAAAGGGTACAATGAGAAGGAAGGCTTAGACTACTTTGATACGTATTCTCATGCCATGAGAATAACACCTATTTGTATGAACATTGCTATCGCAGCTTTGTTAAATCTTGAGATACATCAGATGGATGTCAAGACAACATTCCTAAATAGAAATTTAGGTGTGAAAATCTACATGAAACAACCTATGGGGTTTTCCGCTTTAGGACAAGAAAGAAAAGTCTATAACTTGGTCAAATCTTTGTATGGTTTGAAGCAAGTGCCCAAACAATGACATGAAAAGTTTAACAATGCGATGGTGTCAAGTGATTTCAGAATTAACGAGTGTGACAAATGCGTATATGTCAAGGATGCCAAAGATGGTTATGTCATCTTGTGTCTATATGTTAATGACATGCTAATTATTGGTAGTAATGAAAGAATGATTTAAATTAGCAAGATAATGTTAAACTCAAAATTTGACATGAAGGATATAGGCCTTGCAAATGTTATTTTCGGAATCAAAATCTCTAGAATATCAGACAAACTCGTATTATCTCAATCTCATTATGTTTATATGATATTTGAGAAGTTAATAAGTCTAATACAAATGTGGTCAGGACTCATGTAGATCTGAATCTTCACTTACCGAAGAATACTGGTGAAAGTGTGTCTCAACTAGAGTATTCACGAATCATATGAAGTCTAATGTACTTGATGAGTTGTGCAAAGCCAGACATAGCTTATGCGGTTAGCAGATCAAACAAATACACGAATAATCATAATAATTGGAATGTTGTTGTCTGAATACTAAGGTACTTATCGTATACCCATAGTTATGGTATGCACTACACCAGATATCCAGTAGTACTAAAAGGGTATAACGTCGCCAACTGGATATCGAATATTGAAGACTTGAAATCTACAAATGGATAGTTATTCATCATAATGGTGCAGCAGTGTCTTAGAAATCTTCCAAGTACACTTGCATAGAAGGCCTACAATGGAAGCAGAATTCATTACTTTAGATAAAACAACTAGAGAAACTGAATGGCTCTACCAATTGATAGAAGATATTCTAAGGTGGTTGAAACTCATACTTGAAATATGCATTCATTGCGATAGTCAATCAACAATTGGTAGAGCACAAACTAACATGTACAGTGATAGGACATATTCGTCAACGACATAATACCATTAGAAAACTTCTCTCATATGGGTTGTTACAGTAGGCTATGTTAAGTCTAAGAACAACATTATGGATTCGCTAAATAAAGGGTTAAACTGAGAGATAGTTGGTAAATCATCGAGGGGAATGACGCCAAAGTCTTTGAATGTGTAAATTACCACAATAGACACCCAACGTAATTGACTGGAGATATTAAGATCTAAGTTTAATGGGACAAACTAATTGTGTGTAATTAGTTGAAACACTAAGTAGACATGTTCTCTTGCTTATTCTTATGGTGAAATAGTGTTGCTTGCAAGGGTTAAGCTTAAACTATGCTTTTAAACTCTTGTGAGTTGGTATATCCAAGCAGGTATGACAAGATACCTTTCGATACAGGTCACCTATGTGTGAAATGAGGCTGCTTCTACAAGAATTGAGAAGGCTAAATTCATTAGAACACTTATTGAATCAGACAAGAGTTCAGGGCCAAAATGAACTCAATAGTAAGAACTAAATTGTAGTAGGAGAGGTCCTTGTGTGAAGTATGTTGTCTCGGTTTATATGAAAGCCAGAATAGTTGAAGACATCATATTCACTATTCAGCTAGTAAATCTGATAAACTTTCACAATGAAAGATTCAAGGCCAAAAGCTATTTATATTATGCAGGAATTATCCGCTGTACTATATCTTCGAGTTTGCGTTGTCTTCTATATCGTGATTCTGCCAATTTTTATTCATATGGGGCATTATTTGGAAAAACAAATGTTTTATCCATATTATTTTGGTGACTTTGTCCCAAATTAAAGGGAACCCTAAGACCATTTGAGGTGGGTCTAAGTGGGTTCGTGTATTTTTAAGTGAAGGGTTTAAACTGTGAAATGAATAGACAAAATTTGCTAAGGTTTGAATGATAAATTAATTCTCAAAATATGCACCATGTGTAGTATGTGTGAATGTGGTTGGGCACCTAGTCTAACATTGAAAAAATACAATTTTTTTGTTAAATATATAAGTTCTAAGTTTGCCTAAAGGTTTGGACCCTTTTGGGGGGGAAGGGGTTAAATTATCACAGACGAGCACGTTGCCGTTGTTGCCCACCCGAAAAGTGACCGTTGACGGGGCTATGATTATGGTCCATGGGTTTGGGTTTGGGTTTGGATTTGGCTTGGGCTTTGACTCAATTGTGTTTGGGCCATGTTAAGGCTTGAGTCCACGCATGAGATTGTATTAATCTGAAGGCTAATGGCAAGACGTTCAATTATGTAATTAACTTTGGAGAAACAAATTTTGATACTAGAATTATGTTTTGATTTAAATTCAGAATTTTAAATTTAGAATTTATTTTTAGATTTTTAATTACAGAACTTATTCTGAAAATAAATCCTAAAGTTCAATTTTGGATTCATGATAGAATTAATTTTCTTGGCTCCCTATGGGCCAAAAACTTGGCACTCCTCATTCAGAAAAAGACACTAAAAACTCACCGCATTATTCCTACTAATATTCTAGAGTTCTTCATGTTTTTCGGTCAAAAGAGAATACAATACAAGTCAGTTCGTCAGCTAATTTTCGGAAAGTGCTACCGACACCAAATTCAACATTGTATCTTAGGAGACGAGGCCCAAGTTGATCCTCAAGTACTTCAATCAGGCGGCACATTTTTTCTTAAGAACACCATGAAAATCACGAGTCTTGATTTTTTGTAATTCTACTTAGTATTTTTTTTTTTTTTGAGAAACTTTAATTTTTTCTTTCACAATAAATAACAATGATTTATTATTTATATTCCAAAATTGTTTTTGTCCTACATGGGCCATGTCAAAAATTCTCCACTAACATCTTTAATGAAACAATAGAGTGCATGAGGGATCTGAGAAGGATGCAGCTCCCCGACCTGAAAATACTGAAGCACACTGCAGATCTTCAACTCCCTTATCTCCCTCATGTAGCACAAACTGTGTCTCATACTTTTCAAAAGCTCCAATTTTAAGTACTGTAATTACATGATTCTGTAAGTTGAACATCATGTAGATCTAACTCATCCTCTATTTCTACTGCACATTTTTACCTACTAGAATAACAAAATAAAATAAAATAAAATCCACGTGTATATATGTATATAGTGAAGTCCATAAAGGAAATAAAATTTCTCCTGATAGAGAATTGTGTCCTTCTCAGCAAGAATGAGGTGCATTTTCCTCCAATAAAAAGTGTGATGTTGCAAGGTGGATTCAGAAATCCTGACTAGTGGGTTCAAAATTTTCACTAAATCATATCATAATTTTTATTTGTTAAAGAGATAAATATAAAGTCTTACGTTCATACTAATTTAAAACAACACAAAAATGTATAAGAAAAGGTGATTCATTAAGAAGAAAATAAGTCGTCTTTTTAGTTATTGATGCTTAAAATATTATTTATCAGTTAATTTTTTGTCAAATGAGATATAACTTTTTTGTACAATCTATATGGTAAGAATATTTATTTTTTGCATTTAGCTAAAATATTTGGTACAATTTTATATAGTACGTAAAATATTCGGTGCAATTTTTATACATTAGATGAAACTCTTGTGACAATTTTCATAACTTACGTAAAATACTTGGAAATTAGAAGGCCAAAGGCGAGGTCCGGGAGAAAACTAATGGGAAAGAAAGGGAATGAAGAAAAATATTATTTGTTTTTTTATTTTTTTTCCTAACCCGGACGAGAAAGAAAAGAAATCAAGAAAAGCAAAAATCATCATAATTACTTTTTCCTTATTTTCAATTTTTGCCTTATAGAAATGGAAAAGTCAAGCTTTCTTTTTCTTTTCTTGCGTACTTTTGCCCTGTACATGAGAAATAGAACAACTCAATGTGAGATAAATACCACAAAAATTTTACTTTTATCTTGTATATATGAGAGAAGGCAACTCAATATGGGACAAATTATAAAAAAATAACAAGAAAAAAAAACTCAAAATTTATAATTCAGTAGAGTCAATTAATCCCACTTATCCATAAGTAAATCCGCCAATGTCATGATTAATAATGTGTGTCCGGGATTTGATAGATATCGACGGAAAAGCACATTGATTTAGTCTTTTGACTGAAGGAAAGCTTGCTAGAGAAGGCTAATACCATGAGATTAGGTAATATACTATGCAAGTAGTTAATACATGTCAACATCCCAACAGGATAATGGATGAGATTAAATGTAACACTATATGGTAAAGGATGCGACAAAACTTAGGGCATTATTCCAGAAATTCCAACTCCTTTGTGTTTTGAGTACGTAAATGATGTGTCCAAGAAATGGACTTTGGTTAAAACATGAGTTTTCAAAGGGCATATTTCTATTGGAGATAAATAGGAGAGTGAGGTCCCATATACCATAACGTTACAGTACGGTTACGGCCCATATATAAACCACGGGCCCATAAGACTGAAGCATCCTTCTTCAGAGCCTAACATGAAATTCCTTTTTCATTGAAGGCCCCAGTAATACAGCTAATTTTTCTTTTCGCCTCAGACCCATTTCAGTCCAACCCAGAGTGTAAACTCCCTCAATCGTCATCCAATTCTTGGTTTAACCCACCTCGGCCCAGATCCAGCCCATACAACTTATGTAAAACCCTAGAAAATGGCCTTGAACTCGCGTTATCTCGACCACTCTCTCAGACTGCATCCCTATATATTCCTCTCTCCATTTCTCCGTCTCCAGCCGCCCTCAAAACCCTAACCCCACTCAGAGAGAGACACAGAGAGAGAGAGAGAGATGGGTCGCGTTATCCGAGCTCAACGTAAGGGTGCCGGCTCCGTATTCAAGTCCCACACTCACCACCGGAAGGGTCCGGCGAGGTTCCGGAGTCTCGACTTCGGCGAGCGCAACGGATACCTAAAGGGCGTGGTCACTGAGATCATCCACGATCCGGGTCGTGGCGCCCCGCTCGCCCGGGTCACCTTCCGTCACCCGTTCCGATTCAAGCACCAGAAAGAGCTCATGGTTGCGGCGGAGGGCATGTACACTGGTCAGTTCATCTTCTGTGGGAAGAAGGCTAATCTGATGGTCGGAAACGTCTTGCCGTTGAGATCTATCCCCGAGGGAGGGGTTGTTTGCAACGTGGAGCATCACGTCGGTGACCGAGGAGTGTTGGCTAGGGCTTCTGGGGATTATGCTATTGTTATCAGTCACAATCCTGATAATGATACTAGCAGGTATCTAGTTTTCTTCGATTCTGAATTCTTACTTTGTTTTGTCGCGAGTATAATGCATTGAATTATTCAACAAGGTCGAAAGCGATACTACTATGTTCTGGATAAATACGTGCTTTTACTTGTATTTTGATCTGTTTCCATGACGGGTCTTCTCTATTTAGTTAATTGCGATTACGATGGTGGGAACTGGGTAGTAAGATTGATTTCTGGATTTAATTCCGTGCTGTTGAGATTTGGTTTCAGCAGATGAATTGATTTCAATCCCTTTGTGTAGGGAATAGAGTTTTCATTCTTTCGGTGTATTGATAGATCTATTATCTGCGATTGGATTTGGGAAATTGTTTCATATACACTTGCTTTCAAGTTTCGAATTGTGATATTTGATTTATTGATTTTCTAGCTCGTGGTTGTTATTTGAGGTAGTGATAAAAAAATTCAAAGCACATGGAGGCATGACATTTGTATCTACTCATGGATTGGGAATTTGAGCAAGAAGAAAAGAAATTTACAACATAAAAGAATTAACAATTGCACAATCCTACAAACTCCAAAGGGAAGATAAATTAGAACAATAGAAACATTATAGGCCCATCCAAAGCATTTTATGAACAAAACTCAAGTTTAAAAATTCCTGGTAAGAGGGAAGGAATTATTCTACCTTTTAAGGTTGGCCCGTTTGGTTAGGGGGTTGTTGAATTATTCATTTTTTTAAGCCCATCTGAAGCATTTATAAGCATTCTATGTACCTCGGTTCAAAATTCTGTCCATTGTACTATTTTGCCAGATGAATTTCATTTCAACAACTATTGCTTTGGCCTGCTCTAAAATTTTTGATGGAGCCCTTGTAAGTTGGTCCGAAGAGAAATATTGCGAGAGGGAAGGATATTCATGTTTTCAAGGTTGGCTTCTTTGGTATTGGTGTTGGTGAATTTCTGTGGTTTTCAACTGTATTGTATCATCTCTTGTCTTACTGGAGTATTGAGAGAGGTTAATTGAAATTCTTGTAATTGCTGTCTGTAAAGGGCCTTGACTTTTAGTACTTTTATAGTTCTTGCCACATATAAAGTACTTCTAGCCGGGCTGTTTTTGGTTTTGCATGGAGTGAGGTTTAGCCTTTTTGTGTTCTTGGAAACATTTTTCGTTAAAGCCCTAACCATTGTTTGGTGGGGAGTGATTATTGGATTCTTCTCTGGGGAAAAGGGATAACATGATTGGATGCATTCTTATATTTCTACCTATGATGCTGGCATTCTTGGCGAATGCGGCTTGATTATGCTGCTGCCCTTAAGGTACTTTTACTTGGTGAGAGTTTAGAGTGGTCAAGTTTTGGTTACGTTGCATTAAGAGATTGGCTCAGCTCTCCTGAATTACTTTTCTTCCCAACTTGTGTGTGTGCATTTACGATTGTTTCATAATGTTTTCAGCATGACTTGCGAGTTGTTTATGATCTTACGATAAGTAATTTAGGGGTCAGAGGTAATGAATCATAAGAACCCTGTTATTTAGCTTTCGTACATTTTTAAGTTTCTACTATCTTGATTATCTGACTGCTAAAACTTTCATGCAAGCTTTCATCCTAAGGGTGCCACCGCACGTAATTGAGGTCATTACATTTTTCAAAGCGCTTGAATGGGTTTGGCAACGCTTAACTGATAGTCATCCTTCCACTGTCCCACTCCCCTATCTTTTCCCTTTCTGTATAGATGTAAACTTCTGAAACTGTGGATATCTGTTAAATTATTTTTGCTTTACTGTTCAGAATCAAGCTTCCATCTGGTGCCAAAAAGATTGTCCCTAGTGGCTGCCGAGCTATGATTGGTCAAGTTGCTGGAGGTGGCAGAACTGAGAAGCCACTTCTTAAGGCAGGAAATGCTTACCACAAGTACAGGGTGAAGAGGAACAGCTGGCCCAAGGTTCGTGGTGTGGCTATGAATCCAGTGGAACATCCCCATGGTGGTGGTAACCACCAGCACATTGGCCATGCCAGTACAGTTCGTCGTGATGCTCCTCCTGGCCAAAAGGTTGGTCTTATTGCTGCAAGGAGGACTGGTCGTCTTCGTGGACAAGCTGCTGCCACAGCTGCAAAAGCCGACAAGACCTCTTAGAGAGGTATTTGGTTTGTCATTAATCTGCAGTTGTTTGCAGTAATTATGTTGTTTTTCGGTAGCTCTTTTGCTTCCTTGTTTTGCCGGTATTGTTTTCCAAACTTGAATATGTTCACTTCGGATATTCGTCTTTTAAACATAGGATTCTAGTTTTGTGGGGACTTAGTAGGTATCGGAATGATTTACTTTTGGCGATTGCATGCACTTTCGATGGTATGAAGAACGGGGTTGGTTTCAAGATCGTGGACTTATGTTACTCTCTGCAATATTTACTAAATTATTTTTTCGGATTCTTGCATTTTGTGTGTTTCCGAATAAAGTGAGGACATTAATTTGTTGGTTACGATTGATTGACATTCATACCAAATTTATTTGTTAAAATTGACTAATATTTTCGCCGAACAACTTGGGGTGAAAATGCAGAAATCCTAGGTAAACTGTTACCAAGGGAATGCCTGGTAGAACTTATGAGTAGAGATAGCTTTGTTAAAAGATTCGAGGGTTTCTTCAAGGGAATCTAAACAAAATGACTAATCATAATGTGTTTATTGGGAGGGTGTAGAATACAGGAACAAAGGAGCTTTAATGAACTATCTGGGGCTCTGTTAGATGCAGCAGGCATACATATGGAAAGACAAAAATTTAGGTGAATAAATAATAGGATAGCATTTTTCTCGAAGTTTGATAGCATATAATTTTGACAATAAAAGCTCATTTAAATGAAAAATGATTAGTCTCAGAATGGTCTAATCCTCTTCTCACCGGCAAGAGGAAGTCTCAATTTTTGTTATGCTTGGACATGCAAGCCTCTGACTTAATTACCTCGTACCTCTCTCAGCGGAAAGAACAAGTCTCTTGATTTTTGTTATGCTTGGAAGGATCACTTTTGCTTGGACATGCAAGCATGATTAATTACCTGTTGCAATAATATTATTTGAAACAATGAGTTGAGAGCTTTGCTGTAACTAAGAACTTTTTTGAACTAGATATATGAACACGTTTAAATCGCACGGACACACATGTTCTCGGCTACCTCAAGAAAGACAGAACAATATGGGTTGCTGAAACATGTGTGGTCTTGATTGATTCGTACATGTCTGGTTTGGATAAGGGCTAAAATAGTTCATCGGTTTCTCTGATAGGACATCAACCTATCAACCCACCAGGTCAGTCAAAATATCTACCTATATTTGGATTGTCAGAACATCGGAGAACCAAGATAGTGAGTAATACCTCTTTAGTATTAGGGGGTGTTTGGTCCCTTATTTTTTGCATTTTCTCATTTTTATTTTTGGATTCTGGTTGTTTGGCAGCCAAGTTTTGAGAATGAGTTCTGCAGAATTCATTCTCCATTTTCGACTTTAGGAGCAAAAACTCAAAAAGTCTTTTTGCATTTTCATTCCCATTTTGCATTCTATTACTTTTGCAAAATGCATTTTGTACATTTTTTCCAAACACTTTTTAGATATGGTCATGGCTCTTTTTGAGCAAAATCTTCTCTCTAACTACGATTTTGATTTTGAACATGGATTTTTTTTTTCAGAATTGCAGACTAACGACTATTAAAAAGCCGAATTGCAAAATTTTATTAAAATTTTCAAGTGGATGAAATCGGCGAGTGGGCTCAATTGAAAGTGAAATTGCACATATTTATGAATTGAACGAGATGGGATTGTATTTGTTTATGACGTGAGCGTTGCTACTCTAAATTTTGTATGGCTTTCAAATCAATGATGCTCTGGCTGTACTAAAGCGACTCTAAAAAAAATTGGTGAACTGAGATTGCTTTTTTAATCTGGAGTCGCTTTAGTATAGCTAGAGCCTCTAAATTGTCAGGCTTGGTAACTCCAACAATCCAAGGTAACAAGAACGGACCAAAAACCTGTGAATTTCACTAATTGATTCAACATCATGGGGATAAATTAAATTCGAAACTAGTGGAAGGAGTTATTTAGCTAATATTTTGAGATTGAACTAGATAAATAGGAAAGGAAAAAAAATAGTTTCTAATTAATTAAAAGTAGAAGTTTTTTCTAGATCCATATAATCTAGCAAAGTAGATTGATATTGCTCATATAATGAACGCAAATTTTGGTCTGTGGAGTCCCAAGATGATAATGACTAATTAGATACCCGATGTAGAAGAACAAGATACCGTAATACCATGAGTTATTGACACTAAATAGTATATCCACACCTACACTTTACAGATATGCACATAGCAATAACAACAATAATACGAATATGAATCATCAATCGGATTTCAATGAAAAGTCTGCATATTTTGAGTCGATTAGTCTGTTTAAGTTCTTAATATTTTTGTACCTTAAGCTCTCATATATACACTAGGTTCTCATACGTCATTCCTAAACAGAAGATATCACATGACTCGGGACATAGCACAAATCAAGACTTGACATAACTCAGAACATCCCCATTCCCATAGTCTTAATGTTTTATGCAACACTTATTAATATTTAATATTCTCGTATGTCATGCTCACATGGATTACATCTATGCACAGGTTATGACGCAGCTCAAGACCTAAAATGGTTCAAGTCGTACATCGCCAACTCTAACAATACCACATGAATAAAATCACGTCCAAAAATCCATCATAATTATAATTTTAACCATATTTCCACAGCATGACAACATGCATAATTACCATGACAAAATTTTGGCCACATAGCGGTATGTATATTTATCATGGTAGAAATTTGGCAGCACAACGACATGAATAATTACTCTAGAATTTTTGCGGCATACCAGCATGCATGGTTATAAAAGATGTAACAACATAATCTCATGTATCATAACAAGGACACCAGATCTACTTGTGATCATGCATTTTTACTAAAAATAGATGGGTAAAATGCACTGACCTACCCTGAGGTTTTTGACAATTGCAGGAACATTCCTTGTGGTTTGAAAAATGCACTTACTTACCCTGTTTTTTAAAGTATTTCATTTTTTCCCCCTCCCATTATTTTCTGTTCGATTTGGGTTAATTTGTGTTGATGTCATCAAAATTTTTTGGGTAAATGTCAAAAAATACGCTCATGACTATAAAAAAAGACTCACATTTTTCATGAGGCACACATTATCTGTTGGCCTACTCACTTCACTAAAGATTAAACGTATGTTATTTATTTTTTTGAGTTATTTATTTTACAAATACATTAATTAATTGTTTATTTATTTATTAATGTAATTTCATTTTTTTAGTTATGGATATATCATCTAGTACTGGAATGTAATTGATTGTATTGTAATTTTTTATTTTACAAAGGCACTTTGCATATATTCTCACTTCACCAAAGAATAAAGATAGTATCTGAAAATTTTAAAAATAAAAACTAAAGTAATCTTGACTAGAGATTTAAAAAAATAAGAAAATACAAATTAAATTTGAAAAAAATTTAGAAAAGACAAAAGTAATCTAAAAATAGTGTTCATTTTGACTTATTTTTTTAGCTTTTAGACATAATTTTATCATTTTTAAATTTATTTCGTCAAGTCGAACTAATATTCTATAAAAATTGAGACAAAACTAGTACATTGAATGTTTGTAGATTATTGATTCGTCTCGATGAGTAATTTTATAAAAGTAAAAGAATATGAACCAAATTTAAAAAAAATAGAGTTTTTTTAAACTTATTTTTTTGTCTTTAGTAAACTTTTTAAACATAATTTTATGTTTTTTAAATTTCTATCATTAAGATGAATCAATAATTTAGAAACATTTGAGGCAAAATCGACAAATACAAAAAAATTAAGCAAAGGCTAAAAAAATTGCAAAGAAAAAATTGGGTCAAATTAAGAATAAAGAGTTAGTTCTATTTTTTTTTTTTTTTGATTCTTGAAGATTGTTTCGCGATGTAAATTGTAAAAGAAAAATTTTAAATGTGAGACTCACTACTTTTTTAGAAAGTAAACACCAAAAAAAGTATTAAAATTTAATTTTTTTCATTATTGTTTTACCATTTTCTAACAATTGGACGAAAAATAAAATAAAAAATTGGGGTTAAACATCACCGTATACGAAAAAGGTGTAAAATGCACTAACATTCCCTGAAGTTTTTAAAATTGCAGGAACTTTCCCTGTGGTTTGAAAAAATGTAATAACCTCCCATGCTTTTGAAACTATTATCCTCTTTTCCCCCTATCGTGAAATTGAAGCCGACGACGTTAATTTTGGTCGTGAAATGTCCATTTTACTTTTTGGCTATGTGGGATAAAATACACTGACCTCCCTTGAGGTTTTTGATGATTGCAGAGACCTCTCCTATGGTTTAAAAAAATGTACTCACCTACCCTGCTTTTTAAATAAAATAATTTTTTGTATACAAGCAGGTCTTGGTAATGTTTAACCCTAGTTTGTTATTATTTTTTTCCGTCCAATTGTTAGAAAATGGTAAACAAATAATGAAAAAAATTAAATTTTAACAATTTTTTTTGGGTGTTTACTTTTTAAAAAAGTAGTAAGTCCCACATTTAAAATTTTTCTGATAGAATTTACATTGCGAAAAAATCTTAAAGAAGCCAAAAAAAAAAAAAAACTAACTCTTTATGCTTAATTTGACCTAATTTTTTTTTTGTAATTTTTTTTAAACTTTGTTTAAAAAGTTTCACTAAAGACAAAAAAATAAGTTTAAAAAAACTATTTTTTTTAAAATTTGATTCATATTCTTTTATTTTTATGAAATTACTCACCGAGACAAATCAATAATCTACAAAAATTTAATGTGCCAGTTTTGTCTCAATTTTTATAGATTATTGGTTTGACTTGACGAAATAAATTTAAAAAGCATAAAATTATGTCCAAAAATTAAAAAAATATTAAAGACGAAAAATAAGTTATGAACACTGTTTTTAGATTACTTCTGTCTTTTCTGAATTTTTTTTCAAATTTGATTCGTATTTTTTTATTTTTTTGAAGCATCTAGTCGAGACAATTTCAAATTTGATTTCAGTTTATATTTTTAAAATTTTCAGATACAACATTTTATTTTTTGGTGAGGTGAGAATATATGCAAAGTGCCTCTGTAAAATAAAAAATTACAATACAATCAATTATATTCTGGTATTAGATGATATATCCATAACTGAAAAAAATTACATTAATAAATAAATAATTAATTAATTAATGCATTTGTAAAAAAAAATTAACTCAAAAAAATAAATAACATACATTTAATCTTTAGTGAAGTGAGTAAGCTAACAAGTAATGTGTGTCTTATGGAGAATGTGAGTCTTTTTTTATAGCCATGAGCAAGAGTATTTTTTGACATTTACGCAAAATATTTTGATGACATCAACACAAATTAATCCAAATCTAACAGAAAATAACGAGAGGGGAAAAGAGTAAAATATTTTAAAAAACAGAGTAAGTGAATGCATTTTTCAAACCACATGGAGAGGTCCCTGCAATTGTGAAAAACCTCAGAGGATGTCAGTGCATTTTACTCAACAAACAAATGAGTATAGAATTCCTCTCTTTATACATTAGAGGGTATTTTTGAAATTTTAAGTTAAAATATATGCTGACATCATCAAAATCTATTAAGTTTTAACAGAAATTACTTGGAGGAGGTAAAAAGTCTAATATTTTGTAAAGCAGGGGAGGTTTTTGGATTTTCTAAAATCTGAGGGGAAGTCCCTGCAATTGTCAGTAACTTCAAGGGAGGTCAGTGCATTTTACCCTAAAAAATTATTTTATTTAAAAAATAAGGGAGATGACTACATTTTTTAAACCATAGGAGAGATCTCTATAATTATCAAAAATCTCAGGGGAGGTCAGTGCATTTTATTCCACCTAGCCAAAGGGTAAAATGCACATTTCATGACCAAAATTAACGCAGGTTTCAATTTCACAGCAGGGAAAAAGAGAATAATAGTTTCAAAAACAGGGGTGATTATTGCATTTTTTCAAACTAGAGTGAAAATCTCTGCAATTGTGAGAAACCTCAGGGGAGGTCAGTGCATTTTTACTTAGATCTACATGTGATCATGCATTTTTACTAAAAATAGATTTATAAATACAGGGCTTAGGTTTCGTACTCCTACCTTTACTTAATGCAGGAAAAATTGATAGGAGAGTAGTCAGGGTATGGGCACGTCCTGCACATAAGAGGGATCCTCGTGCTGGGAGAAGTATGTAGAGGAAGGATTTTTAGAGAGACAAAGAGAGTGAGGTCGATAGGGGGAAGAAATAGGGAGGGACAACTGAAAATGGAAGAGAGGAGGAGCGACAAGAGAAATGGCAGAGAATGAAGCCCAGAGAAATTTATAGGTGTAGAGAGCAGGATAGAGAAAGGAAGGGATAGAGAACGATGAAGATAAGAGAGAGAGAGAGAGAGAGTATGTATTGCGTGTATACGCATGTGCATATGCATAGAAAGGAACACGATTACCGATAGGAAGAATATATGACTCAATATAATATTTTTTTAGATTAATATTTAAATTTTTTATTTTAATTAAATTTTAATAATTTGAATTGTGT